>CAJUYH010002729.1:0-37753 GCA_910591685.1 Galerucella tenella
ATGTCTTTAAGAAAATTTCACAGGTTTAACAATAAATATTCATCAGAACCCACATCAAATCTAACAATAGGTGATTGTGTGTGTAGTCGGTCGAAGGGCAGCATAAATTGAAGAGAGAAGTCCTTCAGAACCCAATATTCCACTTCAAGAAAAACAAAAGATCAATTCCAGGTTATACACGTACTGAAAATGTCTAAGCAATTTGTTAAAAAGGCTTTATGTTGTTTTAAATTAGGTAGATTATCCCAAATCATAATTTATGTTGGAAATGTCACTCTGGATATTGGATAGGTGAAGATATAGACAAGGTTATGCTGTTTTATTCAAGAGAGTTCAGAAGTTCAATTTGGATATCTGACAAAATATCGATTGCAGGATATTCCTTGTATACGATGATACACCAAGATTGCAGTCATTTTACGAGATACGTGACTTAAAAGAAACATTGGGCGAGAATATCACATTACTACATGCATAGATTTTCATAAACTAAATTATCTTGCAAACTAAAGTTGGAGTTTATATGAATAAAGAGTTAGATTCAAGTATGGAAGTTCCTAATTATTAATTGTTGTCAGATCTTGAGTATTTTTCTTGTAATATTCTTTATACCTCAATACCACAATTCCGTAGTTAAAGTTACTCCAAAATCAATATAAATAACGTAGCCTATGTTAAAGAGCAGTTGTTAGATGTATATTTATTATTTTCAAATGTTCCAACCCATTAGCAATTATGTTAGATTCGACAGGCAACCAACATTTTTAAATTTTAACATCTCAGAATAATGACATATTTTATTCTAGTGACTTTGATTAAAACCCCATTTTCTGAACATATTTACACTTATTATTAAATATAATTACAAGTAGAAGCTGGTATTGTGTACTCACTTTTCAGAGAGAACGTGAAATGAACGGTCCATCTTATTCTTACCTGAAACAGAAAAAAACTTATTATGGTTGGAAAACATGAAGTCAAAGAAATATTGTACTACTTTTCAATGATATTATTTTATGACATGGACGGAATAAATATTCGAGGGATGAATTTGGGGCCATTCAATGTATATACAGTGTGGAAACCACTTATGGAATAAAATTCTTTGTCATTATTTTAGAAAATTATAAAAAATGCAGAAACACCCTGTATATTCGCATATTTTTGAAATCCTCCTAAAGAACCGATTCCAACAAACTAAATATTGTATGGTCAATTA
The DNA here is from genome assembly GCA_910591685.1 of Galerucella tenella. Taxonomy (NCBI): domain Eukaryota; kingdom Metazoa; phylum Arthropoda; class Insecta; order Coleoptera; family Chrysomelidae; genus Galerucella; species Galerucella tenella. Next base: position 1,220 of record CAJUYH010002729.1, read on the forward strand.
TGAATTATACAGGGTGAGATTTTAAAATTAATAGTTTATTACACTTGAAATATTGGTACTTTTTTAAATTAGGTAAATATGGATTTATCAAAAATCTAAACTGACTAATTATTATACGTATTTGTATATTAAACAAAATCGGCAAATAATGTGGATTGTTTTAAATCGGTAAATAATGTGGATTGTTTTCTATTCTGTCAGTTGTTGATGTGTTGACAGTTTATACTGAAAAAGTAGAATCTTTGTCAAACACTCTTTCTTTATCGACATGACAATGAAATATTTAACTGAGACTCACCGAATTGAGATTTTAATGATGATCGGGTACGGGGATAACTGCAGAAGTCATGTTGAAGTGGCAAACTTATTTAATCACAGGTATCTCGAATTGCCTAATAGTTCACAAAGTACTGTGTCTAAAATCCATGCACAATTCAGGGAACTTGGACATGTCAAACCATTGAGAAGAAAACCACACTTCGTTGAAGATGATGTGAAAGTGGATATTTTGTTAGGTGTCGAAGAGAATCCAACTTTAAGTACACGTCAAATTGCCCGTGAAAATAATGTTAGTCATACAACTGTTCTAAGATGTCTTCATAAAGAAAAACTTCATCCCTACAAATTAACTTTTGTGCAGGAGTTAACAGAAGACGATCCAGATCGTAGAATGGATTTCTACGAAAGATTGATGAATAAGCTGAACAGAAATGAGATAGCTCATGGTACCATTTTTTTTTCTGACGAATCAACATTCACACTGAATGGAGAGGTGAAGCGACAAAACTGTAGATATTGGTCAGCAGAGAATCCTAATTGGATATGTGAGACACATACTCAGTACCCTCAAAAGGTGAACGTTTGGGCTGGTATCATAGGCGACCATATTATTGGTCCTATATTTATAGATGGAAATTTGACAGCTGAAAAATATTCAAATATGCTTAGAAATGAAGTTATTCCTGCGTTGGCAATCTTATATCCTAACGCAATAGATCCTAGCTTACCGAATGAAAATATTTGGCTCCAGCAATACGGGGCAACACCCCATTATGCTTTAATGGTAAGAACTTATTTAGATGAAATCTTCCCCAATAAATGGATTGGACGAAGGGGTACTATTGGGTAGCCAGCTAGATCGCCAGACCTTACGCCGTTAGATTTTTTTCTGTGGGGTTATCTCAAGAACAAAGTATATGCAACACAACCAACTAGCATTGTAGACCTCATAGACAGGATAACTACAGAAATACGGAATATTACACCTCAAACTTCATACAAAGTTAAAGAGAAGCTCTATAGGAGACTGTGCTATTGCCAACAACTAGGTGGAGAACATTTTGAGCATTTATTTCAATGTAATAAAATCAAAAACATCAGGTATTTTATGTATGTGTTTAATAACTGTAAAAATAAAAATTTCATACTGTATAATTGATAATTGACCATACATTATTCAGTTTGTTGGAATCGGTTTATTGAGAGGATTTCAAAAATATGCAAATATACAGGGTGTTTCATTAAAAAAAACACCGACTATAGCATACTTGCGTGAATCGCCCCGTACATTTACATTAATGTTTACATAACGCACAACTCAATTCAAAAGTTGACGTGTCTCGGGATTTTTCATAATTTTCTAAAATATTGACATAAAGAATTTTATTCCATAAGTGGTTTCCACACTATATATGGTTTTGAATACTTTTGGTTGGCTTAAAATTCCTTTTGAGTCATGGCATGATTTAGTTTTACTATTTCACTTATTCTTTCGTTGATTTCAGGTTCTTGTATGCTGGATTGTTCTCAGTAGGTACTGATAGTCCAAGGTATTTGAATTCTTCCACTTGTTCAATTTTTACATTGTCTATTTTGATATTAGTTTTTTTATTGTGCTCTCCTATTATCAATATTCTTGTTTCAGTGGTATTTATTCTCATGCCTTCTTCATTAATTCTTTCCATATATTAAGATTGTTTTGCAGCTGTTCCTTAGGACCTGTTATTATTACATCGTCTGCAAAAACTGCGTACGATATTTCGATTCTTTCTTAATCCTACGAACAACTTCTTTACTTACTTCCACATTCTTTCATTAAATTGTCTATGTGTACGTTGAATAGGATTGGGATCAGTCCTCCACATTGTCTCAATACCATCTTTATTTTGAATATCTTTGATTTGGTGTTAGCCATTATCCCCTAACTAATATTTTGTTCTATACAAATTTTTGATAATTCGTATCATTTTGTTGTATCACTCCTCTTTCATTCAGAATTTATATTTCATCTATATTGCATCTTATCTAACAAAATACTGTCAATAACAAACAAAAAATTGTTTTCAATTTATACAACTAACCTCACCCAACCTAACCTATCATAACAACTATATTATACAATAGATGTGTTATTGTTGTCCAATGAGGAAACACTTCCAACAAACTCCTAATCAATATCATCCTTATGCTTGTACTTATAACAACTTATGTAATTATTGAGGATACGAAACCCATTTGCCATTGTAGTTAAACAGTTTATCCTTCAAAATCCGACTATTTGCTGAATAGCACTGAACATTTGTCGAAAGCCTGTTTGATCCTCCCGTAGGAATCCTAACGTCCGTCCCGAAGGATTCACTCCATATCGACCCTTGCTTTATCTAACCAGTCCGCAAATTTTCAACGGCAAAATAGCTGTATAATTTTGAATTTTTGGATTTATCTTGAAATTATAGTTTATTTTTGTTGTACTCTACTCTCGTATTAAAAGATAACGGTAGATGCGTCTACGAGGCGAGACACAAGCTGCTTTTATACCTCTCACAGGGAATTGAGTTCGCTCCCGTATATTGAGATGGAGTAACCAATTAATTTCAACCACCAAGAGACGCTAGACTCAACGTAAGCTATTGTGTTTTATGTTAAAAAAGGAAGCAACAAAAGGATAGGAAGACGGTTAAAATTTATCGTTTGGGCTATAATTGAATGAAGCAGCATGTTATTAGAATATAATGCTGCTTTAAGCTTTAATTCTGAAGTTTTTCCAGTTTCCGACACATCTATTCGGGCATAACTTATTTTTTTTTTTAATATATTCAGATAATACTTTCTACGTTGGTTTTAGTATTGCTCCAGATTGATCCTATTTAAATATATACCACCAAAAAAAATCAAAGAAGAAATCATACAATCAGAACACATGCGTTGGTACGCTGAATAGGCAATTCCATTAAGATAATAAGGAAAATTATGATGAGAATTGAACTTGCCTCCTCTACCCATCATCATAAACAATAAAATATCAAGCAATTACCGCAGGCATTCATTGGTTGGTCCTATCCTTGAAAATTCCAATCATCCCACGTCTCTTTGGATGAATCACTCCAAATCTACGAAGGCGCCAGCTTGTTGGATAGCTAACGTCATGGGTAATGGTAGAAGTATAAATCAGTCTCATACACCCATAATCCCCAAACAATAAAAATTCAAGCAATTTAAGCAAGGTGATTGGAAAAAATACATAATATTTATATGTATACGGCAAAAGTGTGGTTTTTAGGATTAGGAGTTTTTGAAGGCGATGCCAGTATAGATCTGGTTTGGGGGAAAGCTGAAGATTCCAGTACAATTTGAGAACCTTAGGATCTTCTGACCTCTTTACCCCATTTTTACCACGTGTTGGTAACTGAATAAGCGTATACACTGCACCTAGAGCTCTTAAACCATGAAATCTACGTCCTGCTCTTCTATCAATTTAAGATCCATCACTGACTGCATGTTCTCAACCTATTCCAGTTCAATTTTGTATAATTCCTTATCATTAGGCATGTTACCACTCCTCGTTTCGAGAAGCAGTTTTGTGATAACTCTTACTATTCTGGAGTTATGGTGGATGACTATGGTTCCTTCGTATCAGTTACCGTCGCGTGTAAATGAAAAGGCGGAATATTGACAATTTTTTCCTTCGCCGCGGTCGGGCTGTTACTCATCGTACTCATTATGCACAGACAGGCAAGTCCAGCTTTTCTTTGAATTGTTTGTGGCAACCAAGTCTCACCACAGTGGTGTACACCAAGTGTATGATTTGTGGATGCTTTGTTAGCTCCATCCAGCAGGTGTGAATTCAAGGTTAGTTAGCTAAGCATCCAGCGGTATACCCATACGTAACTTCCTGCAGAGCTGCACGTTGAACAGACTCCGTGGTTTTAGTTGTTTTCTGGAGGAGTAAAAAAGTTCAGTTTTGGCAGGATTCTTTTACCAAGCTTCTTGTATTATCTTTCGTATAAAGGTAGAGGATATTCTCCTAAGAAGTATTGTCAGATCATCTATATTCCCCTGTGACTAGAGTCTCTGAAACGTGAACTTTGCGTTCAGCCTTTCAGCTTTTATATTTATCATTGAATTTCTTCAAAATTTTGGTTTTTGGTGGAATAGTCCATATATATTTCCTAAAAATATTGCTTTTGAAAAATTAATAAATTATTTCACTTTTGTGATTTGTGGTGGAATAAACTGATGATCCAAAAATCTAGATTCTTAAAGTATTTTACCGCGAAATTTGAAATTTTGAATTGTTATTAAATAAGAATGAGAAAGGTTCTGGCAGGTCTCCTCTCATCGTCTGTCGACAAAGTAGCAAGTTTGGAACTGTGCAGTAATCCATTTAATAATTTTAACACCAGTTTGAATAAACAAAAGATGCCGTTTTATCATAAGAATCTGGATTACTGCACAGTTTCCTGGAACACAGTTCCTGGGAAAAACAGTTCTGGGGATACAGTTCCAGGGAATAACAGTTCCAGGAAAGTCTGACTGTAATCAGGGTCACAAGTTTCTGTTTGACAAAAAAATTCTTCTGGGTCACAGTTCCAGTTCCTGTTAAACTGAAAAGTTTCTTAAATACCGTTCCTGCAGTCAATCCGTAGTATCTACATCGATAGCTATGTCATCTTCATCATCAAACAATTGTATTTTTGATAAGTATTTTTTTCATTTGCTACTAACCTTTTTCTCTATGTAAACCTAAAAACCGTGATTATATACATTTTTTTATCCTGTTAGTTTTATTTATACAGAAACTTTAAGCTCTTTTTTTCAAATTTTTTCAAACAAATTAAAAGTCAGCTGACCTTTAGATTTGATTTACTTTCTAATTTTCTTCTAAGAAAGAAAATTAGTGGCGCCCTAAAATAGCTTTTTCTGTTTTTCTAGCTATGCCAAAATTTGTTTTTCTTAAGATAATTAAGGTAACATCCCTTCATTACAGTAAGCTTCATGGAATCTCCAAACAAAGTTGTAAATGCTTTAACGAATTTTGAAAACTTCCATATACCGCTAATAGAAAAATATATTCTGTTAACGTTTTTAAAGTTGTTATGATGAAATATTAAATGACCAGTGGAATGGATCATGACTAATTAAAACTTGAATTTAAAGAGCACGTTTGTATAAGTTGTACGTTCTGGAAAACAAACATTTCAGGGATTCATGAAAATACTTTATATAATTTGTTGTTTTCCATTTTTCGCTAATCCTTCCCATGTGAATTAATTTCATGCTGAACATAACAAATTCTGAATAAAATCATCTATTTATTATCACAAGATTTATTTTTATTCATTATAATCGCATTTCACTGGATAAATACCATCTGGAAGTGTCTGTTGTACAGATTTGTTTGTAGATTCTTCAGCATTATTCTCGGTTCTGGCGAATTTGTATATTTGGTCGACCATCCGCTTTACATACAAGACAGGCTGAACATATCTGTTCGATCTTCTGCTCTATGCTATGAATGCCAATCCGCTTCAAGCTCACAGGAATAAGTGGCGTAATTCCGGGATTATTAGCTTTATCAACGTACGGAACTTTTTGGTCCGATTGTGCACGAAAGGTGTTTAACGTTATTATCAGTTGAAACAGTCTCTCCACCGTTCAAAATGGACGTGCATAGAGAAACATTCCATGTTATGTCAATTTTAATCTTTAAAAGTGAATACTGGCAAATAATTAATGTAGTTTCAAAGCTTTTTGGCTTTTATGCTGAAATAAACTCGTGGACAAAATTAACGCACCACTTTAATTATTCTAAATATTTACAATATAAACACAAAATAAAACTTAGTTAAATTAAAACAATAATGAATACCTAAAAATTAGTCGAATGTGACCTTAACATGACCTTAATTTGCCTTATTTTTTCTTTAAAAATTTGTTTTTGCTGAAAATGCATAATTAAGCTATCATGCATTCAAATTGAAAAAAGAAAAAAGAATATGTGAAACACAATAAATGAATTTTGGTAAACCCTAATACCGTGTAGGGCCTCCTCTACTTCTTATTACTGCATTCATGCGTCGAGGAATGCTTGATATTAAATCTGTGGAAAGATGGCTAAACCATATATGTCAGTTTTTGTTAGTTTTCAGGAGAGCAGTTTAAAGTTTCAAACTCAATTATAAATTCAGGGATAAAAGTATTTGTTAATGTTTTTTAGAAATTGTATGTAAAGCTGGAAGAAGTTCCAAGGTGTAAAGTATGAAAATAGTTGGTTTTCCACATTCTGAAATACTTTTGATATTTTGATCATATATGGTTATGCCATCTTATGATTTCATCATTTTATTCATATATTAAAATGGAAAAAAGGAAATATAAAACAAGATTTGTGAACCTAATGATAATTTAATTTTTCCTCAAAAGTACAAATTGCGTTTTCATCTCTAAACATAACAATCTAATCGTCAGAATCAGAATCTAAAGTATCACCATCTAATTCATCATATTCCTTTGCATTGGAAGTGGTTGGCAAATTCTGATAAAAGGCATGGCAGTCTTTGTCTATGAGGTCTAGCATCGATAAAAGGTCCTTCTTTTTCTTCTGGTTGATGCCCAAGGGACCGCTGTACGAGCGAGAGACAGTCATGTTATCGAGTGATGGTCGGCCTCTCCTTTTCCCTTTTCTTAAATCAAGAGTTTTAAATGGCGCTCCGTCGTCAAGGGTGTACTTGAACTGGATTGTTCCAAACTCCTTAGTATATCTTAGCCACTTGATCTTTAGCCAAGAAACCTTCTCACCGTCGATGTCGCTCGTTCGTTTCACTAAAAGATTACCTAGGAGCTTGAAAAATGCCAAAAAATCTTCTTGCCCGATGTCTACGACTGTAAATTTCGATTTTCCCCTAAGTGAGCGTACAAACTGGAACCAGTCTCGAGGCACCATTATTTTAAAATCATTCGAAATGTGTTTTTTGCACCTTTTAATTCTAGCGTGGTCACTGTCACACTCAAGGCGTGTGTGCCCTGGCAAAAGAAATTTCTGATCAATTGTTTCATTACTTGGTTTCATCTGAATGGCATATAGAAACATAACCGCCATATTGATATTGCGGTTTTGTCCTCCGCAAGTGTCAGAATATGTTGTGACATGCTGAACGGTCTCTGATAAAGTCAATAATTTTTTGTAAAGACATGAAGCAATTTGGTCAGAACCTCTGCCGCCAATTACTTCGTACTACATGAAACAAACAGATGATTCAGTGGAGGAACAGTCACGAACAGTAAGATTGTACACAGACAGCAAACGTTTATAGTAAACTATATTTGTGGATAAGTACGGGACCGGCAGGACTTAATGCAAATCAAAAACCAGTACCCTTTTTGTTTAATCGTTTTTAGCTGCCTCTTTGTCTTTTCTTTTGGTTTCATAAGCCTTATTAGCTTCTTCAATGTGATTCTCTTGAAGTTGATTCAGTTTTTCTTTATCTGCTTCAGTGGTAGCACTCTTAGAGCCTTAAATTCGTCACATTTACGACATGTGTCGATATAAGGCTGTTTGAAACGATATCCAGTGCTATTGAAAACATCACGAAAAACATCGTATCTTGCAGATTTTATGTTCCCTTTTTTTAATCGATTTTCTTCATACTCTTTGTGCATTTGACGTATGGTTAGGTGGCTTCGTAAAAATATCTGATTGGCGTTATCTCTTCTTGCTTAGTGACTTTCATGTCGTGGATATTGGTCAATAAATTCTCGAATTGAATATTTGTTCTGGATTTTCATCATTTAAGAACAGGTCTGATCTTTCGCCAGAGACGGCAACTTCATTTATTAGAATTTTTTTATTATCATTATTTTCGATTGGAGTTTTACAGCAGTGTACAATTAGCAGGTTTCGAGATATAAAGTTTCCACCGCACTTCTCACAAATCATATTTCAACATAAATCCTAAGCAAACACCGTTCAATAAAAACCACAATCAACATACACAGAATATTTTATTTTCTCGTGAATTCAAAAAGGAGGTTTCTAACATGTACTAACACGCTTTAGGCCTTCCTCACACGACAATTGGTAGGTGGCAAAAGCAAACAGATCAACATATCGCTCCAGAATCCGTTGAAAAGTATAAAGAAAGAAGATGGCAAAACCAAATATGATTACATATAGGTAATGGCCATCTTAAAGAAAATTAAGTGTTGGGTTCATGGGAGGAAGTAAAAACATTTATGCCTGCATATTTAGTTTTGCCATCTTTGAAATGAACGCATATCAGTATGAATGGTGATGTCAATATACAATACATCAACATATAGATTATTGCCACCTGCTTAAGCAAACTGCAGTCATCGATTTATAAGGAGACAATAATAGGTATAAGGCATATATGGTATTGCCAACGTAAGTCGTCGCTTTTTTCAACATATTTGTTTTTGACACTTTTCAATTAGACAACACAGCAGTATATGTAGCATACCTTATTTTGCCATCTTCTAGATCTCATTACGACAATCTTATAGGTGTAAAAATCTCGAAACGGAAAAATTTTGACATATATGCTTTTGCCATCTTACCACAGAAATGTTCAACAAACGCTTGCGGAATAATCTCCCATTCTTCAATAACGGCCTTTATAAGTTGTGATTAACAACAGGAGGTCTACGACTTCGAATCTTCTTTTTCAGATAGTCCCATAGATGCTCTATAGGATTCATGTCCGGACTGTTAGGTGGCCACTCTAATAAAGGGATATTAACATCATTTAGGTAACCAATAACCTGTCTTGCCACGTGGGGACGAGCGTTGTCCTGCATGAATGAAAAATTAGGCCCAACAAATGGAGCAAAAGGCATTACATGTTCGACAATAATGTTGTCTAAGTAATATTGGGCATTCATAGACCTCGTACGTATAGGGACTAATTCCGTACGAGCATCGAAGCAAATTCCTCCCCAAAACATTTTAGAGCCACCACCAAAAGGTACTTTAGGAGAGATATTACAGCTAGCAAACCTTTCTCCTCGTCTTCGCCAGACACGCTCTCGTCCATCTGGAGCTTTAAGGCTAACTCTGGTTTCATCGGAGAACATAACCCGTTTCCAATAATTGATGGTCCAATTCTGATGTAGTCTTGTAAAATTCAATCTCTGAACTTTGCGTTCTCTGGTAAGCAAGGGCTTTTTGGCTGGTCTTCTATTGCTCAATTCTGCTTCATGTAAACGTCTTCTAACCGTTCGAGATGATATAGCGACGTTGCGAACATCCGCTAATTCATTTTTTAACAGATTGCTGGTAACTCTCCTGTCTCTGAGAGCACGTTGTCTCAAAAAACGATCATCAATTTGATTAGTGCAACGTTTTCGCCCTTGTCCTGTTCTTCGAATGTACGAGCCTGTTTCATTATGACGTCTCACTACGCGACTGATACTGGAATGATGTCTTCCTAATAAACCAGCAACATGTCGCATTGAATATCCTTCATCCAGAAGAGTCGATGCTCGCACTGCCTCCTCTATTGACAAATTTCTTTGGCGGTTCATTTTTCTTACTTGTTTTACTCGCAAATGAACTTCCAAACATGCATATGATAAAAACAATTACAAACAAACGCTTGCTTCTTACAGAAATTTTGTTTTAATCAACACTTTTAAAAAAAAATTTTACACAGATTTACTCTAAAACGAAGTTTAATATGAATTACTGTCAAAACAAGGTATTATGTGGCACTAGCTAGTTTAAATAACATCTGTCAGTATCAAACACGGTCCATAGCCTACTTGTCGTACACTAAGTTAACAATAAATAAAGATTATTGAGAAAAATATGAGTGGTACGTTAATTTTGTACAGGAGTTTATAATTGAACGGGTTTAGTTGATGGTACAAGAATACAACGTGGCTGTGGAGGTTGCCATTTAAGGACAAATTACGTTAGAAAAACAACGGTCAATGTCAATGGGGTGGATAGTTTTCACTGAATGTTCTTTGTAATTCTCCAGACCAACTAACTTGCATACCACAATTTTGGATTTTGGAGTGTTGATAGATGAAGAAAGTGATGATGAGGCATTGGTGTAACACATTCTTCATGATGAGAAGAGCTTGAGAAACAGTACACTCTACCTATAATGTGAATGAACAGGTGAAGTGACATGTAATGTTAATCGTTTATATTCTAACCGGCACAAAAAAATTAACGTTCACTCATCTAATGGATGGAGTCGTATTCCAATTCCAAACGCTTCCTGGGTGCTACAATTTCTTTCACGTTACATCTGCTCCGCAGATAAACGGCGTAAACTACGTGTGTGTTTAGTTTCCTGGGTATTATAATTTTGGATAATATATTTTAATGATTCGTTTACTTCATTGATTACTCATTTATTCAATCATTCAAACGTTTGGGTTGGGCTCAACAGCCCAGGCACTTGAACTGAATCTTTGTACCATTACCCATGTTATCTATCAGAAGCTTCGTGTCTTCTATATAGGCCACCAGTTTATCTGGAGGGATCTTCCCTTAAGTGGCCACTTAAGGTTTGTCATAACATAATTCTTGAACGAAAAGGTATTTTAGGATATTTTTTGCAGCAGAGGGTTGCAGGACCATTCAGCTTCATAAATATAGAACTAAAAATATCTTTTATCGCCAACCATCAGTAAAGCCGTCAATTATCAGATTGATTTCCGGAAGTAAACAAACAGATTACCTTCCTTTACTTTATCTGACTTTGACATTATACTCGAAAATCATTATCTGTCAGTGTCTCGCTTCTCCCTATTACAGCTCGATAATAGTTTCCTTGCGATTTATTTATAACAAATTATTGTTGGAACTCCTTTGACTTCAGAAATTAACTTCTATAATGCTTCAGCGTGTACCTTCAATTTAAATACCTACTTATAACAAATAATAAGTAGATTTGTTCTATATTTGCTCTTTACTTTGTCATAATAAAATGCAATGAAATATACCTACCTCAGTTTCTTACATTCTAAATTCTGAGCAGTTGGCGATAAAATTTTGTATGCACCACGCCAGAAAAGTGTCTTTATCAGAATCGGAATCACTTCACTGCCTTGGTACATAAATAACTACTATCCAATATCATATAAACGGTTTATGAAAAGTCTGCAATAAGTTCACTTTACCCCACATGTATGGCAAAATGAATCTCTAAGTTGTGCAAAATGGACCAAAAAAAATTTCAAATATTTATTCATTTTAATGCGAAAAACATTCAAAAAACATGAAATCATTAACTGATTATTTATAAAAACTGAATTTTTCCATATCGTATTTTCTGTGGGCGTGGTTTTCCTCTAATGTCAGCTCAGGTTATGATGGAAACATCATTGACATCTGGAAATATGAATACGTTCCAGTTTCCTCGATTCTTCCTCATGAATTTTACTTCATAACTTGTTTTTTTCGACGTCTATTATCTGCGCAACAATATCTCTTTTCTGTTTATCATTGGTCACCTCAACTAGAACATAATCCTCTACATATAGATTTGTAGTTGGTTCGGCATTGAGTTTTTCAATTTTCCTGAATATTAGGTTCTTCGGAATCGGAAGAATCATGAACAACAAGTTTTCTTTTTTTAGCAGCTTTTTGTTCTTTTTTCACAAGTTTAGCTTTTTGTTGTAACAGTTGTAGATCCTTTTTTTCTAATTTTTCTTTTAGCAGTTTCAGGACATATCTTTGGTATAGGCATAATATCCTTAAGAGAAACAGCATTTTTCATTTCATCAACAATCAAGACGTTCGGTTTATTTATTATGTGTACTAATTCCAATAATAATCGTCTTTATGCGAGTAAGAATAAATTCCTTCGTAAACAGGTCAAAATATCTAGATTTCAGTTGCTTATGGGAAACAACAAATTATTAAAATAAGTAGGAAGACATATTGAAAATATCGGGGGAAAAGTGAACCGTTGATTTACTTTGCCTCATACCAAAAAGTTCACTTTACCCCAACTCATAATATTCCTGACAAGTGAGGTTAACGTAAAATTGTCAAGACATTTCGTTTCAATTTTCCAAGAAAAATACTTGTTATTAGTTGCTAAACACTAGGTATTAGCAATATTAGAAATACTCAACAAATAACCGACCTATAGATCACTCTACTTAGTTGCTATATTAGAATTTAGCGTCAAAAAGATCAAAAAACCGTTGTTAACCTTTATTTGATTCTTACTGCGAGTGCTGACACATCGCACACTGCTGCCAACTTAAATACCCAACGATGATATGGTAAACGGTTTACCTGTAGCGAAAGATTTAAAATTTAAAAATAAAGTTCACTTTGTCCCGACGATTCACTTTGCCCCGACTTCCCCTACGTGTTCACTCACTTGGCCCATCCTATGCAAATGCTTCCTCAGGGTACAGTGTCCACTCAACAGGTCGGTAACTGTCTTCAAATTTATTCACATTTTTTTCTTGTTGGATTGCTGATCCTGAGCAATGGCTGTCAGTGAAAATTCAAATTTTTTTAACGGTATATCCCATAGATAAAAAATATTTATAGATGGGAAACTGACCCGTGGCGCCCTCTATTTGTACGGGTGGCGCCACCTTGAGAGTCGCGTCAGTACCTCTAACACAAATCAGATTGTTGTGAACTTCGCTAACAGCCGAAAAAGAAGATTCCTGTAATTTTACAGTTTTTGGCGGCATATTCGAAATTACTGTAATTTTACTTTTATTGCAAAATGACATTTATGGTCCATTTTTCATTATTTCATCTGAAGTGACAACATTACAATAATAACAATCAAATAGTCAAGTAAAATTAAATGAAATATCAAAAAATGGATCATATAATACCTGAAGTGAGAAAAATAAAGCAATAATCATCAAGTTTATATATTTTATTGAATATAAAAAGTATACAATAAGTGGAACGTTTTCTTACATATTTCAATGACAAACATGAAGAAATATAAATGTTAGGAATTCAACAACAATGCTGGGAAGTTCAAAGCTGTATGGAAGAATAACTACTTCTGTCACTTTTCATTTAATGGAACATGTTTTTTTATAAAGATAAAGCTTACCGGGTGCACCTCACATTACAGTCTTTCACAAAACATTTATTCTCGACATTGTCTCTTAAAATGAAAGTCCCACTATAAACAATAAAAACCAACTACGAATACTCAACACACACACACACAAATAAGCAATAGTAGTTTGTACAACTAGTGCGCAAAGCGTCACTTTTCCCACGAGCGCAGAAGTTTGTAGCACGAGCCGTAAGGCGAGTGCAGCAAATCTAGCTAGTGGGAAAAGTGATTTGCGTACAAGTTGTACACAATATTTTTTCTACAACCACATCTATTAATGAAAGAAATACAGTAACTTATATAGTTATTTTATTTGAACTTTGAACAGAAAGAACTTAAGTACAATATGAAAATAAATAGAAAAATCAGTTGAATGTATAATTAATTGTAAAATTTCAACAATTTTGTATTATTATTTTGATCTTGGTTCATAATTCCTAAGAAAATGCTTAATAGGCTAATGTTTTTTTAATTAATAAATTGAAATAAATAATGGAATGTATGGTTTAATTACTTTTGGTTAAAGTTTGAAAATTGTACACTAATAAGAAATTCACTATTAGTCTGCATCGTCAAAAAAAGTTGACAGGTCATAGGTAGCTTTGTTTGACATTTCGGTGCGGAAAAGTGCCATAGCGTGTACTTTTCGCATTACTTTTCCAACGGTTATCAAAAGAATTAAGAAAAGGCCTGCTTTGCGTATAAAAATTTGTGTAGAAAAGCGTGTTTTGCATAGTGGTTGTAGGAAAAATAGTTTTTATAAACGAAAACTGGACAAACTCACTATACACGTCAGGCAGTTGTCAGGTTAGGATCATAGATAACACGTTAGGATGTCAGCGCTAATATATGTGGGAGAATCTGCAACTACCACTAACGGCGTTACAGCTCTCACTAAATTAGGAATTTTAGTACTGACGGGACTCCCTATGTGGCAGCACCCTCGCGCCTTTAGAGATTCCCTACCCTGGTATATATATCCTCTTCTGATGTTTCCATCAATGCAGGTTTTAGCGGCAATCGTCTCTGCTTGGAACATGGTTGTGTATTGACCATAATAAGGCTAAGAGACAGTTTCTTTCTAGGTCCACTTATACCAGCCCCAGTGCCACGGTTTCTTTTGGATCCATTGATTACTCATATTTTCATTCCAATTTTATTTCAAATGTGTTATAAATCATTTTATACATTAGTTTTATTGGAAAAAATTTTGGTTTTCGCCCTATTTCAAATCTTCGAAGACCCTTATGTGATCAGCTACATGATTTGATATAATGTTGAATTATAAAATAAACTTATGATTCTATTGAGTCGGTATATCAAGCTTACATTTTTGCTGGGAAATCCCATGAAATAACTTATAGTTTATCCTTCATCCTATATAGAATGTAAAGTAAGATAGATGCTATTATTTTCGGAGAGGCGTAAAAGCAATCGAAATATCTTTCTCCCTGATTACCGCAGGTATCGCCAAAGCTTCGACTCTGTTTATGGAATTGCAGCTAGACGTCGGAAAGACATAAATTTACCAAGCACGAGTAACAGCAGTCACGTAAATACCTAATAAATTACTATTCCAGTTTTGTCCTATTTCAAAGAATAAAAAGGATGTCAGTAACATTCACAGGTCTTTTTATGACAGTCTTATGGTGATTTAATGTTTATTTACTAATTATACACGATGAATGTTCAAATTTATCAAAAATATGTTGAAATTTATGAATCTTGTTAGGCATTTGAATTGAAAGACAAGACAAGTAACGGATGATTGAACATGTCATAGACGTGGTATGCCATTGCGCTTTTCAAGCGGTCTATATTGGAAAGTTTGATCTTGTTGAAGCTACCGCTTTTCAATCCTTTTCTGAAATGATTTTGAATTGTAATATTGAAACTGGAGAAAACTAAAATAATGTTCGAGCTCCATTTAACACTGTAATCGATTATAGAGAAATGTAATTACGAATATTATGAAACGGCGATTTCGATATCCGAATCAATTTCTTGGATGTCAAACTGAGAAATTTTCACAAATCATTAAATTACCTGAATTAATTTTAAACTTTTCGTTTTCGTTATGCGGAACGGAAGAGACATTTCTCATCAAGGGCTCCGAATCGTTCGAAAATTTTAACAAGATATTGAGAATAAGTTGAATTTTCATCTGGAGTTTTGAATTTTATTCTGGCTATAAAAACTTTCACGAACAAAAAACGTCCTCAAAGTGTCCAAAATAAAACCTGTAGATACTTTTTTGTCAAAACAAATTAACTACTGATAAGTTTCATTGAATTACTTTACCGAATATTTTACTATATTGTAGTATAGTTGATAAAGTATTTAACATCATTTCCAGAAACTAAGACCAAAGTTGACATGAATTTAAGAAAGAATATTTTCTATAAAACCTGGAACAATAATAAAATTGAAACAAATGGAACTTGGATTTATAATTTTAAGATATTCGTAGGTTTTTGTTGCCATGGTCTCTGCACTCAATGTGAAGAGAACCTATTAAAAACCAACAATGTCACTGAGAGAAGTCTGCTCTAAAATTTTCATGGAGATTCTTGAAGAAGTGGCACACTTAGATTATATTTATGATAACGTGGCTAATTGGTCTATTCCACTGTAACTTTTTGAGATCTATTGTCGGTGGGTTCTCATCGCCGTACAATCGTCAGTTAGGTGCACTGTCCTTACCTACAGTCTCCTCTAGGTGACAAAAACTGCACATGGCTTCAGGTGTCAATCCCATTAGCTGTGCGTACCTATTTAGCTTATAGTATTCTGTTAGCAGACCTATCACGAGTTTGCCAATGAGTCAGCCCTGTGCCAATGAAAATCGCTGAAGTATTGGTGTCCTTCAAAGGAAACCAGTGAAACGGGAGAGTGAGGAGATGCCGACCTATAGCCTCTCACGGCTTCAGTTATGATTTAGACTGTCTGCTAGTTAGCAATTACTTTCAAATGGAGTGGATAAGCGAGAAAGTTATTGATTTGATAAATCTATACTGGGATCGTCCTTAGTTAATCCTTAATCGATCAACGGGATCTGTATTGTGCTTGACTTTGAAGGCTTGGACGTACCCAAAATCACCATTTGCACCGTGAGCCCATGGATGTTGGTTTTGTTGATTTTCTTGCGATTTATCTATAACAAATCATTTTTGGAACTCATCCTTTGACTTCAGAAATTAACTTTTATAATGCTTCAGGGTGTACCTTCAATTTAAATATAACAAATGATAAGTAGATCTGTTCTATATGTGCTGTTCACTTTGTCATAATAAAATGCAATGAAATATTCTCAGTTTCTTATATTCTGAATTCTAAGCAGTTGGCGATAAAATTTTGTATGCACCACGTCAGTAAAGTGTCTTTATCAGACTCACTTGTTATCCGCCTCGCTTCGCTTGTCTCATAATCTCAGACTCGTCCGATAAAGAATCACTTTACTGCCTTGGTACATAAATAGCTATTATCCTAAACAGCCAGAGCAATTTACAGTTAGCGGGTTGGCAAAACTCCAAGATGTTGTCAGATCAACAGGTAGAATTCCCCAGTTTGTTTTGACGTTTATCGACATTCGATCATCGTTTAATATTTATAAGTTTTTTTGGTGCTTTTAAATGCATTGATTCTTTGAGATTAAGAAAACAGTTATTTTTATAACTAATTATTTAGGAAAATCTGCAGTGTGTAGTTAATAAAATGCCGAAGCAACTGAGAACAGTAAATGTCAAGAGATGATAACATCTTTGTTAAGCTATTGTGAACGAGAATTCCGAAATGGGGGACCGCTTACTGCTATAAGAGACCTAAGTAATAGTATTCGCTATTTGTACTCATTATTATCAAGAACTGTCAATGTAACATCGGATTGACTCTTCCAGTTTTCGTTAAGTGAAGAAAAAAATTACACCTTGGCATCATCACAATATTTTGTTTTGCAAAGTCATCGTCTTTTTAGCGTGAATAAACTATACACCATAGTGTACCACAGCTTTAATATGTCAGATGTTGAGTACACATTATTTGGTGAAATTATCGCGGGGTCGTAGGAAAAATACTGTACATTACGTGTGCGGAAAGTGACATTTTTCACACGAGTGGGAAATATTGTACCACGAGGCATGCCGAGTGCGACAATCAAACGAGTAATGTACAGTATTTTTCCCACGACCACGCGATAAATCCACCAAATAATGTGTAATTAACATCTGACATATTAATACACATAATGTTACAATTAAAGTCAACAATCGATTCTAAAAAGTAACAATAACTATCATTAGTAACAAAAATTCAAGTAGTTGTAGGTAGGTTATTACAAATATTAATTGGTTGGATAATTATAGAAATTGAAGGTGAAATTATTATTTCTGCTTCTGAACTGCTGCATATAATTTTCAACCAAAAGATGGCGTGCTGCAACACCCATCACAAAATTCCAGTAGTGTTTACGACAGTTGACTTATGAAGTAGGACGTTGATGAACTATCGCCAGGAAGTGTACTAGTTAAATACAATTAAAGAGAATCTAATACTCCCAGTTCCTCTAAATAGATAATCTAACTTCTACAACACAATATTCTCACCTAATTTTCGTAGCATCTCTTAATAAAAGAATGCCATGCGATGCGCCAAATAGGATGTTAATGCTTACTCTGCAGTAATTAGAAGTCGTTAAAATAGATACTACCAAGTTAATTCGAATTTAACCTACTTGTTTCCACAAATTCCATTATCGACATCGATTTGCGAGCTTCGTCAACTCGTCACTTGGGACGCGAAATGAAAAATAGCGAAATAATTGCTGAGTGTACGGAGCTAGTGGATTAAAAAATGATTGAACGTTGTAATTAAACATAGATTAATCGAAATTGAAAGTTAGTTCGATATTGATCTGTTCAATTAGTCGATGAGTTGGATGTGCTGCAAAAAAATTGGAGCATTGGGTTTTCTGTGCTGGGTTATTCTACGTCATTAGTTGGAATCAGCCCCTTTAGATTTGGATGTATTTTGGTCAGAAGTTTTCTTTAATCTGATAACGAAGTTCTGCAGAAAGAATAAAAAGGTAGAACGTGTCGCGGGTCACACGGTAGGAACTTTAGTTCCTTTTAAGCAAAAATTATGTAATATATCCGACGTTATAGATAAACAATTTGCATATCTCTCGGTGGTCGAGTAGTAAGCAAACCAGACTCTCACGCGGTAGACCCGGGTTTGATTCCCCGTAAAGAATTTTTTTCTATTGTTAATTTCATTTTTAAATAATTATCCTGCTTGATATTAATAACGACAGGTAGACGTTAGAAATATTTAGCAGAATATTCATTATTATAGATAATGGTACGGTACCCTTCATGAGGGAGTCCGACTGGCAACATCTACTTATAACAGCATCGTATATTTATGAAGGGAAACCGTAGCATTATACAAGTTGGACATTCAAGAACTGTACGTTTACCACAAAAAAATTAGTGGAAACATAAAATTGAATTGTTAAATTTTCAATTTGAAGTTATATTACAGTTTAGGTATGGAAATTTTTATTTTCTAGATTTTTTCTTAAGTGGGTCGTAGAAAAAATATGCTGTTCGACTCGTGTAGATTGTCCATATCGCACTTGAACGATTGAGCACTCCGCCTACGGCGTCGTTCTCAAACTTCGTCCTCGTGTGATATGGCCATCATATCCCCACTAGTTGCACAAACTACTATTCCTATCAAAATATGCCCTTTTACATTTAAAAACAACCTGCCAAATGTCAAAAAAATGTATCCATCCATTTCAAAGTTATCGAATTAAAACATTCAAGTTTTCAAAATTTCAACACCCTGTATTTCGAAAAGTAAATGTGCTAGACCCCTTAATCCTCATATCATTTTGTCCAATTTTACGAGAGGAATCTACATGCAAACGTTGTAATTACCCTTAACGTTCGAGATGCTCATACCATTTTTTGCGCGATCGTATTGAAATGAATTCCGAATAAAATAATTTAAATTTCTTCGAAATGAACGAAATGTCATAGTTGACATTTATACTTCTCGATCAGTTTAAAATATATTTTGCATTTTGGTGAAATTGTTTTTATGCTATTTATTACTTTTCGACGTCTGAACGGTAAGTAAATAACTTACCGACGTGTTAAATTCAGAAACCAGTAAACACAACCTACCGTCCTGACAACCGATGCTGTAAATAAACAAAAAAGATCAATCGCACAAAAAAAATTATGGAAATAATAGTAAAAATTCATATGAACAAATTCAAGTAGATCACCAGCACTGCATAGAATTTCATTGTAGCATCGGTGGTTCAGTAGTAGAATGCTCGCCTTCCACGCGGGCGGCCCGGGTTCGATTCCCGGCCGAAGCATATGAATTGCTGCTTCGTAAACGAGAGAGACTCAGGAGTGAGTACACGCACGCAAGCAAGGCACATAACGACGCAACGTTACATAACCTAACGTAACGTAACGGTCAGATCTTTCGCGTCGCGACCCCCGGTCGCTCAAACATAACCTGACGTAAAGAACTAAAGTTCCAAAATTCAGTATTTTATCTTCAGTGTCTCTAAAAAAATTATTCAAAACTTAATTAACTCTATAATCAACATACACCATAGCCAAACGGGATAAGTTTTTATATTGAAAGACCCTTCCTGTCGTTTCTATTTCTATCTCGGAGCTAGTCGAGATTCGCCTAATAGGCATAAGAAGTAACTTTAGAAGAAATTTCCTTATATACAAACAAATTTCCTTTCTATTCAGTAACAGAGTCCACGTGCTGTATGGTTACGATAATAAGAAAACTTCCGACCAAAATACATCAAAAACTAAAGAAATCAATCCCAACTACTGGTCGAATTGACGCGTTATGACCATGCTATTAAAACTTCTCATGCTATACTTGATTGGTTCATTTTCAATAATTTACATGTTTACTGCATCAATAACAGTTTTATAGTACTTTTCTCAACTTAAATCTCTACTCTGCTTAGGAGTCACTCCCAATTATATGTTTAGAGCTGCATATCTAATTTTGTTAAAGTGATTCGTACCTATTGCTGACTCTATTAATCAACCTACAATTATTGTTTGAACAACTGACGAGGTACTTTGATATACGCAATGTAAGCCCTCCTTCAGAATATTGATTCACGGTTGGCCAGCCGTAAGATATTGCTCATTCATTTGAGAGTATTTCCATGCCCGAAATAATTTTGGTTGAGAGAAATGATAATCCTAAGCGCCACATTAGTGGAAACTAATTAATAATATTATGATGACATTTTCAGATCTTTTGCGGTCTTCTGAATCTAGATTACATTATCCAGCACGACTCTTTTCAAGTAGCCAATCAGCATCGAGACTTAATCTTTTATGCAATTTCTTGCCGGTGATAAGAATATCAATAAATATTTTGTTTCACACTACAGTTTAAACAAATTTTATCTAATTCCGCTATCAAATGTGACACTTTACGTCACTCCTTGACGTTAGGTAACGTCACATTTTTCAAAACCCATATATCAGTTATGAAAAGTAGTTATGTGAAAACTTTACGTAACTGTTTATGTTTCAACATAGAGATACCACCTCGGATACCACATGAGTTCCAAAGAATAATTTATTAATTAGGTAGGTACTGTCAAAACTGACAATTATTTCATTATTTAAACTGTACAATTAACCCATTATTTTGATTCAATAGTATTTTGAGATTTATAAACATTGAAAACATTATTCAGGACACAGTTATTCAAATTAAGTCAATTTTCTGGGTGAATACATCATAGTAACAATACTTCTAACACCATTTGATTCCACTTCAATATTATCATTGTAATTGAATATTTTATTGAATATTATGAAAGCGCGGAATTAGATAAAACGTTGTACGTAAACACGTTATGAAGAGAGCGACATTGTTCAGCACGCGTAATTTGCAGAACTCGCTAGCGCTCGTTTTGCAAATATTACGCTTGTTGAACAATATCGCTCTTTTCATAACTAATTACGTAAATATCTATTACACTCACTCCAGATCATCATTTTTCATTTCCTATGTATTGCAGAAAATGTTCTAAAAAATTTCAATTTTAATTTTAAGATTTTAAGATCTTTCGATAAATATTTTTTTCGATATATCAACCTTTTGGAACTCGCTGTGTATATTCTTGAATAGTATATTTCATTACCAGTACAGAAATGAGGATTTTTCCGTGCTCGCGTGACGCGTGACGCGTGCGGGAAGTCATGCAAGAACGGAAAATCCATTTCTGGACGAGTAATGAACGATATTTTTTATTATACTTAGGTACCTGAAATCAACATAAACAAAAAATATCGCAAAAAATTATTAAGAAAATCGGGAATATTTATTTTTATTTTTAAAACAGTAAAAGTGTAAGTACATACAACTCAAATTAACAAAAAAAATACAAGTAGGTAATTCTAAGAAAATTAATTTTGGACAGAACGTTATTATTAATAGTAATATTTATTGTACAATTCGTATTATTGTTGAAGCTCAATCCCTTTTGCATTTCTTTTTGTTGAACTAGGATATCTAGTATTATGGATATCTATGTTTATTATTAAGCGCACGGAAATAGGGATCGGGAAAAAATTTCCGTGCGCTGTTCCGAAAATGTCATATTTACTGTATTTTATAAACAGTTGAAAATGTAGTATTTTCTGTTAAGTATAATAAAAAAGGTTTTTCGATACTTCCACATTTAGAAACCCCTTCACAAATAAATTTTTGTCCGCTTATGATCCGGATGATACTTCACGTGAACTTTGGTTTCATTTAAGGGCTTCTTCTTTTTGTGGAAGATGATACATGGTAGAACGTTATTATTGATGCTTATGTATTCATAGACGTTCATTAAATACATATTAAGCGGCTTTTGAAGCTAACCACAACGAAAACGCTCAGGCCCATGTTACAATCTAGATCATAAAAGACAAGCAACAATCATTTTTAATGTCTGTGTTATCTATTAACGTTATCTCATTATTGTATGTACGAAGAAAATAAATTATGGTTAAATCCTATTTTTATAATTTACCAGTATACTTGAGTTCCACAAAGTGAAGCAGGAAAATGTTTATATAAGTGGTACAAGTTTCTATATTGAGTTCCTTCATGTTTTGCTCGATTTAAGGCGCCGTGATCTGCCTAGAGACCTCCAGCTTTACAGCCTAGACTCCGTTTCACGTGAGCAGAAGCCACTTGAAGCTGCAGTCGTATGCACGAACTTGTATCAAAACCAGTGTCATGTTGTGAAATTGACATTCGACTTCAAATCAGTAGCGTAACGTGTTCACATTTTGTGGGTGAACACAAAATAACAATCTAAAACATGTTTTTATAGTATGTATTGTATATCAAATACAGCGAATGGCTGGTTTAAACATCACAGGAGCCATGAGAACAATACCAACCGCAGCAATGGAACTAATTACTGGCCTGACCCCTCTGGACCTGCACGTCAAGGAGGTTGCGTTAATGGCTATGGTACGATTGCGCACGGCTGGTGTACCCTATAAAATTCAAATAAAACAGAACACAGAGCCAGATGCTGCAAATGCAATACGCATATATACAGATGGTTCAAAAATAAAAGAATGCTCAGGATGTGGAGTTTACTCGAGAGCACTAAGCCTAAAGATTAGGTGGGGAATGGGAAACAATACCAGCGTGGTTCAAACAGAACTGGCTGGTATCTCAATTGCCACAAAAATACTAACCAGAAGAGGAATTTCTGGCAAAAACATAATAATCGGCACTGATAGTGGACAAGCCCTATTAGCCTTGAACAGACAACGTGTTATATCGAGGCTAGTACTAGAGTGCCACCAAGATTTAGCTGACGCCTCGGCAGATAACAATATTATCCTGAGGTTGGTTGAAGGGCACGACAGGAGTAAAGGAAATCGCATTACTGATTCTTTAGCCAGGGAAGCCGCTGGACTGAAAATTCTAGGACCCAGTGACACCTACGGCCTAACGACTTCGACAATTGCGGAACTAGCCAAACGTCACACCCATGCTCAATCCCTTAAGAGATGGGATGGAATAAAAGGATGCAATCCTACCAGGTTCACCCTGGGCGACCCTGGGAAGCTGGCGCCGAAGAAATATTTGGCGATGACCAGGAAAAACTTACGTTTAACAGTAGGATTTCTGACTGGTCACTGTCAACTAAGGAAACACCTCCATACTATGGGGCTAGTGGACACACCTCTATGCAGGATGTGTGAACAGGAAGATGAAACTGTCAGGCATGTCTTATGCGAGTGTCCGGAGTTATCGTCAATAAGAGAGTGTGTGTTCGGTGAGTCTTGGCCTACACCTGCCGATATAAAGGAGATGTCTCCTAGTGACCTGACCACCTTCCTGAGAAGGACAGGATGGACAATGACCTAGGAGGACAACTCCTCGGGAGGATGTACAATGGGTCACATGTGGCCTAAGTGCTGTGAGCCTACACACTCACTCTCCCTACTCTACAGATACAGATAGTATGTATGGTTTGAATAAAACATATTTGGGAATCTTTTGAAGCTTTTCGAGATAATTCCACATACAATAGACAGTGGTATACGGGAATTCTTCGATTGGAGGTTTTTGTTTGTAGCGGCAATGGCATGAAAAGGTCGTTTCGAGGCGACATAGATGAACAAGAATAATTTTGATTTATGCGCAAGACAGTTGTCAAACTTTACGTAGCTTAATCTTTTGTGAAACGGAGTCTGTCACTGTCGATCACTTAAACTTAAATCTGCGTATCATATTTTTGTAACTTTCTTTTCTTTCGACATTTCCGTCATATTATAATATTGTCATTGCAAATACGCTGAGTTTATTAAGAGCTGATGTATTGGATTTTTTCTTTTTGGATTTGCTTGTAGAATGCTACATTAACACTACGTGCAGCTCGTGATGAATTGAACTATACATCGGTTAAGCGGTTGAATACAACTTTGCAGCATTCTAGAGTTGGTATTTCACATTGTTCCAACTATCGCTTCCTTGTAGATTTCCCCGTTACATTTCTGCATAATATTCAATACTAGATATTGCGACATTACATTAAATTTGACGATAAAAGAAAATTTTGCAGACGTTCACAATATCCCAAACGACAATATTTGGCTGCAACAAGATAGTTGTCCACCTCACTGTGCTTGTGTTGTGGAACAATCCCTAAATAATTGTGTTTCCCAGAAGGTGGATTGGAAGGCATGGTTTTATCGAATAGTCCCCGTGATCACCCGACACGAATCCTTCAGACTATTTCCTGTAGGGTCACTTGAAAAATATTCCAATATTTAGGAATTGAGAAATAGGGTTACCACAGAGATATAAAGGATCAAGGCTTTTTGTATTGAAATAAACGGACAGCATTTTAAAGCGTTCCAAACTTAAACTCCACTCTGTATACAGGGTGTACCAATGTTACGACAAATTTCAGTATATGGGTTATTTTAAGAGATATCAAAAAATGTGATAAACAAAAAAGTAGATGTGTGGGAGGTCCATATTTTGAAATTATATCAAACTATATACATAGTGCTGCATAACTCCGTGACAAACAAAACATATGATTTTTTAAAGGAGGACCCCTGTATATTATAGTGAATTCGGATTGCTTACATTTTTTTGAAGCTTTTCATATGAGGTTTTGCTACGTTATACAGAGTCCTTCATAAGATATGGACATGTTTATGATAAAAACGTATGTAAATCAACGCTCTGTAGCTTGTACGTTGGAGAAGAAAAATGTATTTTGCCAGAGTTTCGGAATATGATGCAATATCTCCGTATTCTATTAATTTTTGATTATTTTTTTTCTAGAATACAGGGTGGACGGAAACTCGAACCTGTCATCTTTCTTCTTTCAAATGGAACACCCTGTATTTTATAGCAAAAATAGAATCTTCGATAATGTAACTTTAATTTTTTTCAAGCATTCCCTATACCAAAAGTTTATAAAAACAAAGTTGTTATGTAATATTCATTGTAAACAAAAATTCTTGACCTATTATGTGGAAACAATAAACGTTGTCTGTAACAAAAAATCCTAATTAATGATAAATTCTGATAAACAATATATTCTAAACAAAACAATCCACCAAAAGTATAATTCTAACCGTAATATTAAACTAAAGGTTCAAAGTGTTCACCGTTAACATCAATGCAATGCTGCAGTCTTAGTTCAAATGATTGACTTACTTTTCTCAGCATATTAACGTCAGCAGATCAAAATGCCGCACTGATTCTTTTGTTAAATCGGGAGACCGAGCTGGCCAATAAGTTGGGCCCCCTCTTATAGCATTGCATCGATGTCAACGGTGAACACTTTGAACCTTAAGTTTAATATTAGGGTTAGGATTATACTTTTGGTAGCTTGCTCAGTTAAGAATAAATTGTTTATTCAAATTTATTATTAATTAGGATTTTTTGTTACATACAACGTTTATTGATTTCACATAATAGGTCAATAATTATAGTTTACAATAAAAATTACAAAATAACTCTGTTTTTATAAACGTATACCGTAGACTACAGAGCATTGATTTACCTTCGATTTTCGCGTAAATTTGTCCATATATTTTGAAGGCATCTGTATAACGTAGCAAAACCTCATATCAAAAGCTTCAAAAAAATGAGAGCAATCCAAATTCGGTATAATATACAGGGGTTCTCATTAGAAAATCATATGTTTGGTTTGTTACGGAGTTATGCAGCACTCTGTATAGTTCGATATAATTTCAAAATATAGACCTTGAAGATATCTACTATTTTTGTTGGTAACATTTTTTGATATCTCTTAAAATAACGCATAATATACCGAAGTTTGTCGTAAGATTGGTATACCCTGTATATAAATTGAATTGTCCCACTTATTATGAACAATTTTCATCGGCTGGTGATCCAAAAAAGTTCTATATGGGATGGAAAACGCAAAGCTAAAATAATGTGGATAGAGCATTAAAATGTAAATCGGGTCTTAGTTGTGTGCTCTCCAGTTATTCTATTATGAAATGCTCGCTGATAACACTTTTTAATATACAAATCATTCCATGTTTTGACATTGTTTTCGGGTTCTGTAACATTACCTCAGTTGGAACTTTATCTACCGTGCTTAATAAACAATTTCCAAAACATAATAAGGATAAGTGGAGAAACCGAAAATCTCATTATCCTTACCTCCTGAAGATATATTCGTTGCACCATCTGTTTGTAAAACAATACCTACAGCTTGGGATCATTGTAGGAGAACAGAGGTGTAGAACGGAAATAAAAACAGTTTCAACTATTGAAATTGTTGACGTTCATGTTTTTGAGACAATAGTGTAGATGTTGATAGTATTACAATTGAAAATATATCGTGAAGTGCTTAAATCTGTTTTCGCTTATGGTTGAAACGGCTTTGCTGATCACGCTTTCAATTATTTCTCCCATGAAAACTCGTAAAGTTAGCTGTATCTTCATTTTTATAATAATCTTCAACTAAAATAATACAAAAAACCTCTAATTTTCAAGTATTGCAATGACAAATACCATTTCGTCAATTTTAACTGTATTTAACTACTTTTTCGGATTAAACTAGGACTACAGAGTTTCAATTTCATGCAATTTCAAATAGTAATTTAAACCTGTTGAATCGAAAGTAATTACTATTTATTATTTAACTTATACATAATTCGTAATTGGCTTCTGAACCTAATGAAATTATAAGTTTGAAACTTCAGTACATTTTTGAGTACCTAATAATTCGTTAAAATTAGTTTAGGTTAATTGAAACATGGCAATTCGCGTTGGCGTATATTTTGCAACATTAAATTTGATTAAATTGACTTCTGACATAATTCGGAATGTTATTTTCGAAATGAACGTTAACAAGTTCACTCGTTTTAAGCTCGGAGAACTTGGTGAGTTTCGGGATAATAATTCTGATAGATGCTGCTAATCTATATTATATAAAAATTAATCACCGACATGTTTGTGAGCGCTTAACTTTTTGGATAAATTGGATAAATTTTTCTTTTATGTGTTCGTTATTGTCAATATTTTTTTATTGCAATCAGATTTTGTTGAAATCTCTTTATATGAAAAGCGAGTTAGTGAATTTAACCCTAGATTGCCAACGTTGAAAATATATACGTTGATGCCAACAATACGTAAATTTTACGTGCATCTCAAAAATTGTCTTAAACCTTTCAATTTAGGAAAGAGTAATTAATTATATAACTTTTGCAGCTTATTTTCATTCAAAAATAACAAACATTTCCTAAGTCCAGCGAGTGTTCAAAATTATTTCCTGCAGAATCCATGCAAGCTGCAAAACGTGTTAAAAGTGTTGTGCTGGCCGTCTAAATCATAGCTGGTGTAGGTAACGCTACGGCATGCGTTCTTTCACCCTAGATTGCCAACTATACGTAAAATTTACGCGTTGATAATCACTCTTTATTCGGTAACTTACAACCCACAACTGCCATAACAGAAAATCGTCGGCAGCCGAATGTGGAGGTTTTGGGAGATGCACTTCTGGAGCGGCAGAACGAGGATACCAATAATAGGCCAGTTTTTTGAGATTTAAAAAAACGGTAGGTACGTAAATTTTACGTAGGTTGGCAACCTATATAGACGATACATTTATTAGGCAGCAGTTGACTACTTCAAACTGACAATACGTCATACTTTTCAGTAGTAATACCCCTAGGGTTTTGATAATACCGAGATAATTTTATCATAGAGAATGCTGAAAGCGTGTTGCTTGATAATAGCCCAAGGCCGCAGGCCGAGGGCTATTATCTTTGAGCAACACGCTTGACAACATTTCGAGTATTTATCAAGACCCGAGGAGTATTCGATAAGATAATTTTTTACTTCGTAGCTTCCAAAAATTTGATTGCCAATCTGATGTTTAATAATTTTCAATACAAACTTTATCAATTTTAATCTGATAGTATTCATTTTCATTTAAAACTACAGTTGTGAAAAGTACAATTGGTAAATTAATTGAATCGTTAGATGCAATACCTAATCTTTTTGACGTCTAATTAACGTTTAATAAAAAGTAAACACCAAACTGAAAACACCACATGTAGGGTATTATCGCTGTAATACAGCGGTGATTGGATGAAATTTGACACATGACTTGAAATTAAGTAATTTGATTGGTTATCATATCCAGTAAAAAAGTATCGATGACATTCCTTAGCTTTTCAATGACAATTCTAGATGAGTACGTATGTATGTTTTCTTCTTTTTCTTCATGGACTGGAAAGCAAAAAGGTGTTCATTCACAACCATATATGTAAAGCTGTCATTACTAACGTCATTGAAGGTTAGAAAGTGTCATATTACACATCTCCACTTCCCGCCCTGACTGCCCGCCCTCTAGAATAATGTGATCGTTAATATATTTCAGATGAGTATCCATAAGACTTTATCTGACATTTATTTATGGTGACAGTAGTTGTCAAATTTGATGTTTAAGGTGTGTTCAGAACGAAACAAAGATTTAATTATTTTAATCGGGATATGATGATTGTAAATGGAAAAGAATACAAACCTCGGTAGAAAGTTTCATTCCTGTCTCGAGGTAATAGATAACCTCTCGAAAGTAATGAAACCCTTTCCACCTCGGTGTGTAATATACTATTTTCTACTAGCTTGCGGAAAGATCCACTTTTCCGCACTCTTTTTAGTGTGGAGTCACTTTTCCTCACTAGTGCGGAAAGTGAATTTGTTAAGTTTTTGGGGAGTATACTGCCATTTGAATATATAAAATATGTATTTGTATGGTTGTATAGTTCACCAAATGACTGGAAAACTAAGAGATTCATTAGAATTCTGCTATAATTTTTTATAAAAAGGAAAATTTTTTTCAATAATTTTTTAATGGCCCTCGTATAAGCCCCATCAAATGGAAGTCGAATAATAATTGATTTGTTGATATGTATTTAATAATAAAATGTTCCTAAATGTCAATTTTTGAACTTTATTCGCATGCTAGGAAAAAAATAGTGTACCTAACACTTGTTTCCGCTAAAGCGTCGTTCGGCCATCTGCAATAACTTGCGGAAAAGTATCACTTTCCGAACTAGTTAGGTGAACTGCTACTGTTTTTAACAGAGTAATTGAATGACAAGGTTTATATGTATAGCTAGCAGCCCGCTCCGGCTTTGGACTGGTGGAAAATATTATATATATACGAGTATAAACGGCTGGAACGATTTAAATAATTTTTTTTGCGAAAAACACTGGAGTTGATGTCTTAGCTCTAAAGCGACATGGCGGATGTGAATCAGCAACTATTGCGAAAAGTTATGTATCGAAGAGCATCAACAATGAAAAGAAAGTGGCGAATAAAATTTTATACAATATAACGAGGCCAAAAGTCTTCTGCAATACTACAAGAATAACAGAAAACTTGGTGAGAGATGAAGAAATGAATAAATAAGATACACGTTTCATATGACATAACCCAAGGGTGGTAAGTTGACTTACAGCCCGTCGTCAAGGGCAATCGATACCTTTTTGATAGTTACTTCCTTCAAATCAGTGTCAAAATGCTCTTTATTTTTTATTTCGAGTGACATTACGGTCCTGGTCATTTAAAAAAACTACTTCTAAATAATATCCACCCACTTTCCGTCAAACAACCAACTATATACGATCCTCAATTACCTCTTGTTTGTTTATATGGGGATCCTTCCGTGAAACCGAGAAAAACTTTTTCCGATATCAATTCGAAGGCAATGAGCTGATTGCTGGTCGACTTTTTTGCTGGAAAATGACGCTTTTATTCGCCAATTAGACCCGGATTTTCCGGTCGGTCGTTGAGCGACCGTCAATGGTTTTTCATTCAGGAAGGTCCGTTAAAGGTTGCAGCTTTATTCGAGTAAGGCGGACACCTGCACCCTTCGTTTTAACTTTGTTTTATCTAAATTGCGTCCAAAAACCGATATTGGGTGACAAAGGAAGGTTAATCTGATGTAATTTTTTACGTAGGGGTAATTAATCGTATCCTGGAGATTTATTTTGAAACGATTAACGATCTTTCTCTATTTAGAGTAAACTCAATAACGCTTTCTTACCAGAATTCACTGGTAAAGATATAATTCAATTTTCTTAACTCCCACTAAGTGAAGTCTTCCCATAATTATCAAATATATTTAATTAATAGCAAATTCTACTATAAAAATATAATATTTCTTACCCGACCAGTTTCACAATAGTTATTTACGTAACTAGTTATGAAAAGCGCGATATTATTCAAAAAGCGTAATATTTGCCAAAACGAGCGCTAGCGAGTTCTGCAAATTACGCGATTTGAACAATGTCGCTCTCTTCATAACGTGTTTACGTACAACGTTTTATCTAATTCCGGGCTTCATAATAGGTATTTAATAAAATCTCCAATTACAATGATAATATTAAAGCGGATTCAAATGGCGTTAAAAGTATTGTTACTATGATGTGTTCACCCAGAAAATTGACTTACTTTAAATAACTCTGTCCTGAATAATGTTTTCAATGTTTATAAATCTCAAAATAGTATTGAATTAAAATAATGGGTTAATTGTACAGTTTAAATAATGAAATAATTGTCAGTTCTGACAAAACCTACCTAACGTCAAGGAGTGACGTAAAGTGTCACATTTGATAGCGGAATTAAATAATAGATATTTACGTAATTAGTTATGAAAAGAGCGATATTGTTCAACAAGCGTAATATTTGCCAAAACGAGCGCCAGCGAGTTCTGCAAATTACGCGTGTTGAACAATGTCGCTCTCTTCATAACGTGTTTACGTACAACGTTTTATCTAATTCCGCGCTTTCATAATATTCAATAAAATCTTCAATTACAATGATAATATTGAAGTGGAATCAAATAGTGTTAGAAGTATTGTTACTATGATGTATTCACCCAGAAAATTGACTTACTTTAAATAACTGTGTCCTGAACAATGTTTTCAATGTTTATAAATCTCAAAATACTATTGAATTAAAATAATGGGTTAATTATTAATATTATACCTTTAATGTTAAAATCTGTGGGTCAAAGAGGATTTGCTTACCTTGGACCAAAAGTTTTGAATTTCTTTCTTCAACAACAAAGTTGCGAAATAAATGACAAAAATATCAAAAAAGAGCTCGGAAAGTTACTAACAAAATTATCAAGGAAAAAAATACAAAATTTACTGGGTTAATATATGATGTAAAGGTATTAGGTGAAGTTGATTCATATCCGTATAATTTTAATTATGTTTCCATAGAAAACAATAACTTGTAATTATATATATTTTTTATATCTATTTTATTGTACTTACATAAAGGTAATTTACCTCGTAAGTTATTCTTTTTTATTCACTAGGTACATCATGCATCATTTTCTGACTGTATTTTATATCAAATGGTGAATAAAAATTATTATTATTATTATTATAATTGTACAGTTTAAATAATGAAATAATTGTCAGTTTTGACATAACCTACCTAACGTCAAGGAGTGACGTGAAGTGTCACATTTGATAGCGGAATTAGATAATAGATATTTACGTGATTAGTTATGAAAAGAGCGATATTGTTCAACAAGCGTAATATTTGCCAAAACGAGCGCTAGCGAGTTCTGCAAATTACGCGTGTTGAACAATGTCGCTCTCTTCATAACGTGTTCACGTACTATTGAATTAAAATAATGGGTTAATTGTACAGTTTAAATAATGAAATAATTGTCAGTTTTGACAGTACCTACCTAATTAATAAATTATTCTTTGGAACTCATGTGGTATCCTCGGTGGTATCTCTATGTTGAAACATAAACAGTTACGTAAAGTTTTTACATAACTACTTTTCATAACTGATATATGGGTTTTGAAAAATGTGACGTTACCTAACGTCAAGGAGTGACGTAAAGTGTAAGTGTAAGTGTAAGCGGAATTAGATAAATTAAATTTACATCGTTGAAAGTGAATTATAGCAATTTATATAAATAAGTAAGTATCGCTTTATTTATAACTAAATATTTTTATTTTTGGAATTTCTATTGAATATTGAGTTTCCAAACACTTCAACCTCAAGTAAGAAAAGGAGAGGGGCATCTCAAAGCATAGAGGCAAAATGGCCGAAATCATACACAAGTAATTAATGAATGACCTTTTTATACATAAATGAGATGAATCAATAATTATGCGGAAAAAGTATATTGTGTAATTAGTGGGAAAAGTGACTCCTGTGATACCAGTCGTTTGGGAATATGCTTTTCCCACGAATTATACCCACTATTTTTTGTTAGATCGTTGATTTACATTATAAAATTAATTAAAAAATATTTAATTCAAGATGTAATCAAGTAAGTTCAGATAGTTCATATTGAAATATAGTAGTGGTAACCATGAAAATTACTTTGTTATGGTTTCAGGGTGTCAGGGTTTTCCGTAACTAGATTTTTTCCTCTGAAACCTTCAGCAGTTCCTAAACATGCCTTCCTAACATCAGATAATCTCAATCAAAATCCAGAAAGCGTGGACGAAGAACAAGATAAAATGGCGAAGATTTTCCGAGAATCAGAGAGACAAGGATAGGTACCATTACCAACTCGTTTTGAACCTGTGGACCTTTGACAAAGGCTTCTTCGTTTGTTGTGGATGATTGGATGAGTTTAGCCAGTTTCAGTCCCCAAAACCAACAAGCAAAGTAAACTGATTCACAATTTATTGCAGATATGAAAGGAAAAAGATTGAAGAGGCAAAAAGTAAAAAGCTGTGAGAAGAATAAAATATCAGAAAAAACAATCAGAAACACATCACAGAAGACAGACAAAAACATACCCAAGTGGTTAATGACAAATAACCTTGCTAGAATGAAATCGAATCTACCAAACGTCGTCCCCTGGTGACCATGCAGCTTTTAGCTCGTGTAATGTAAACTATTGAATTTAAAATTGCACCCCACTGTACATTAGATTAGGGAGTAAGTGATTTATGGCAAATCACTCTATACTTTCAAGTATAATTTCTTACCGTATAACGAGGTATCGATCAGAACTACTGAACGTTTTGAAAAAAAAATGTTTAATACGATTCATAAGATCACTTCCATAAATCCAATACACTTTCAATATTGAAAACTGTCTAGTTTTTGTCTTCACAATTGACAGTGGAAGTAGGAAACGTGCCTTATCAATTTAATATCTGCAAAAAATCCTGCGTTGGCCATTGAATATTCTACCCTCTTCATTTTTCCAAATTAGTAGAATGAAAAGCTTACCGTGACATTTTCCGATGAAAGTATTGTTTTTAATAGTTGGATTTTAGATAGAATAGACTAAGTTTGAGAACCTGCATTCTAGAATCGAAAGGGTATCAAGAGAGAAGGTAGAAACTTCAATAATTCAGCTTGGGTTAGTCACCTGCAAGCTGGACCTTAAAGGATACCTTTATAAAACAATACAGCTGGCGGAACGAAAATTAGATCGAAAATGTTAAGTGAATATTATATTATGCATTCCAAGGAGTTTTTTAATATGAGAGTGCTGTTTCTATTGCAACGAGTTTGTCTAAAGAGGTCAAATCTCCTGCTTGAAAGCCAATCCAAGTTTCACAGCTATCCTTAACATTTGTCATAAAAAGTCTTAGTCTAAGATCCAAAACGCCATTGAAGACAACAAAGTGGTATGCTTACCTCTTCACACTCAAACTCCTGTCTACAGGAAGAACACTCCAGCTAATTGCCACACCAACGTTGACAAAAACATATCCTAAAAAGAAATCTTTGATCTTCTCAAAGACCTTTCAGTAAACTTCATCAAATGCTGGGGAAACGTTTCCAGCCTCTGTTTTTAGAGTCATTTCAAACTCAACTTCACCTGTCACTATCCAAAGAGATTTTCTTTAAAGGCGTGAACCATCGTTGCGTAATTTCAAACACTGAACCAGTTCCACCCGTCCCAAAATATATTTTTTCTACGACAACCTCGATAAATTTTCATTTTATAACCATAACTACGATCATAAACAAGCACATTTTGTACAGAATTCCATTTTTGCATCGGCTGCTAAGCAACAAATGCGAAATGGAATATTTCGTGTTAGGTCTAGCTTCACTCTAAAATCACGACGACTATAGCTTGTCAAATTTTGACGTCCCGCTACAAATTGATGAAATGACAGCCGATCATTTCTGCCAAAGTTTAAGTGGGTAACGAATAATTTTATAGTTGTGTTCTATGAATACATATTTATATGCTTCTATTTCTATGTATGTGCCTATTAAAAATAGCAATAAAAAAATATTTACATATTTCTTCAATTCATATCAAATTTCAATTCTAATAGAATGCCCATTAGCAGGGAATTCGGAGTAATGAAATATAATCAGTTCATTTCTTTCAAAGTTTTTGCATTGTATGCATGTATTAAACGTGAACGATATATTATCATAGAAAAAGTATAGTATGCATCTCGCAACAAAATGGCCATTTTGCACTCATATGAATTGCAGCACTTGCCTTCGGCTTGTGCTACAAATGTCATCCTCGCGCAAAATGGGCATCATTTTGTGCTCATTGCATAATGTACTATTTTCTACGACAACCTCGATAAATGTTCATTCTGTAACCGTAACTTCAATCATAAACAAGCACATTTTGTACAGAATTTCATTTTTGCATCGGCTGCTAGGCAAGTTGCTAAGCAACAAATGCGAAATAGAATATTTCGTGTTGGGTCTAGGTTCACTCTAAAATCGCGGCGACTACGGCTTGTCATATTATGACGTCCAGCGACAAATTAATGAAATGTCAGCTGATCCTTTCTGTCAAAGTTTTAGTAGGTAACAAGTAATTTAATGGTGGTTTTTTATTAAAACTATCCCTTTCCTATTCCGGGATGTTGGGTGTAGGTTTTCTGTGGTTTTCCTTGCATCTCAATTTCCGCAATGATCGGACTCGTGATACATAGCGGAAATTAATCAAATGGCCATTCTTGGGTGCATAGTCACAACTGTTTCTACCCCGACCGTCAATCCACTCGCTTTTCCAATCAATCCAACCCTGAAGAAGACTTAATTTCCTATCTGCATGGTGAAATAATTTTTTGCAATATTCAATAAAGGATGACTTAAAATTAAAATGTAAATGTGAAATCATGCCATTTTTTCTGTTTAGACTGCAGGCTTTTGCAAGTGTACGACGTTCACAACTTCCTAATTGATGGAAAAATCTGAGGTGAGTTACGTAGTGTCACCTCACCGAACTGCCTTCCCACGCTTGCCCGGATTATGTCAGTGATTGTAATTAGTTAAAGATAAACGTAACAGCAAAGAACGGCTGAACAAACTCAAACAACTCACTGCGCACTTAAACAAAAACCTCACGGGTGTAACCAAATTGAACGAGTCTATGAAATAACTGCATTTTTTGGAACTTTAGTTCTTTACGCCAGGTTATGTTTGAGCGACCAGGGGTCGCGACGCAAAAGATCTGACCGTTACGCGTTACGTTACGCTACGTTATGTTACATTGCTTCGTTATGTGCCTTGCTTTTGCGTGCTTGTGCCTCCTTAGTCTCTCTCTCGTTTACGAAGCAGCGATTCATAATAATAAATATGCTCCTACCCGGATTCGAACCCGGGCCGCCCGCGTGCAATGCGAGCATTCTAACCACTGAACCACCGATGCTATATTAAAATTTTATGCAAAGCTGGTTTTCGCAGTGCTAGTGATCTACTTGAATTTGTTCTGATAAATTTTTACTATTATTTCCATAATTTTTTTTGCGCGATTAAGGGGTCTATCTACTTTTCGAAATACAGGATGTTGAAATTTTGAAAACTTGAATGTTTTAATTCGATAACTTTAAAATGGATGGATAAATTGATTTGACATTTGGCAGGTAGTTTGTAAATGTAAAAGGGCATATTTTGAAAGAAATTGTAGTTTGTGCAACTAGTGTGGATATGATGGCCATATCGCACGAGGACGAAGATGGAGCACGACGCCGTAGGCGGAGTGCTCAGTCGTTCAAGTGCGATATGGACAATCCACTCGAGTCGAGCAGCATATTTTTTCTACGACCCACTTAGAAAAAAATCTAGAAAATTAAAATTTCTATAAACTGTAATATAACTTCA
>CAJUYH010002730.1:0-11285 GCA_910591685.1 Galerucella tenella
TTTTTTTTCCAGAAAAACTGCTGACAGCTAAGATGACAGTTGTTAAGTAACTTTTTCGCTTAAAATTTATAAGTTATGAAATCAAACAATTTTATTTTGTTAAATCTACGAATTCGTTTGAAAAAGCTACTGTGTTAGCGAAACGCGTCACTTTATGTTTAACCCTGCGTTAGTACATTAGCGAAAAAGTACTAATTTAGTACACTGGGGTATGACAGACCCCATTTAAAAATATATATAGTTTTTTTATAAAAAGTCTTAACGTTTTTTTTTCTTCAGAAAATAGTTATTTATGATATGAGTGTTAAAAGTGAGGTTTTATTTTGTGAGTGAAAACGTTTGTGAAATGAGCGGAGCGAATTGAACAATTTCACGAACAAAATAAAATCACTTTTAACACAAATACCATACAATGTTTTTTGTACAACTTCCCTATTTTGATAATGAAACGAGCGAATTTGCAATGACAATAAATTCAAAATGCATTTTAGTATTCAAATAATCAAAAGATTGTTGTGAATGGCAGACGTTGCCAACGTTATGATTACTAACAAATGAGAAAAGACGCTGTCATTTGAATTTCATTCCTGTCCAGTGCTAAAAATATTTTTAACACTAGTGTTAAAAGTATTTTTAACACGCTGCTATGTAAACAATCGTTTTTAACATTGTTTGCTATCATTAAAAGTGTCACTTTTAATGACAGTTGTACAAAAAGCTCTTTTTGATTAATTTTAATGATGTTAACCTACACAAAGTAATAAAAATACCAGGTAGTAGAAAAAATACGAAAAAAAAGTAAACATCTATTTTTCCCAAAGCAGAAACAATATTTTTTTCTTATAAAGAAAACAAAATAAAAACTTATCCAAACCAAAGAGATATCATAGGAACTTATCAAATAAACTTCAAAATTAGCAAAACAAATATTTATAATATAATATTCACTTAGATTTTTGGCTATCTAGAGCGCTACATTGGACACATATTTGAGCAGCGTGTTCTAAGCACGTATAACATTTACATCTTGTACAAACATAGTGCGTCTTGCGATATTTTTTTCGAGGGCAAATATGGCATCTACTCGATGTTATTTGTCGTTTTTCGTCAGTTCCAGATCGGCATGGTAATGGTTCATGTGTCATATCTGAAATTTTTCTTACACTAAGACGCACTTTAGGATTAGGAACGCGGTTCATTTGGTGTTCTTTTACCAGAGCTAACGATAATTCCTTGATAAAATGACGTCTTTTAATTTTTTCCTCATTATTGTTTATATACAGAACAAAAGCGTTAATTCCAGCAGTGTTTAGAAAAAAAAATAGAGTCAGAGGCTAACGACGGCTATTTCTCGAAACATCGTATGTAGCTGATAATTGGTCTACAGTATCTACACCCCCTTTGGTCATATTGTAAAATGATATAAGCTCTGGTTTGTTTAGCTCGCCTGTCAATTTTATTATCGTGGTGCAAAGTAGACATAATAAGTACATTTTTATTTTTTTTAGGCACGTAAATTGTTATTACAAATTTAGTACACTGGGGTATCACATACCCCAACACAATTGGAAGGCCGTGCTCTAGGTTCAGAGACTACCTGACTCACTGCGCAAGCAGTGCGTAGGCAAGTACAGACTCTTACTTGAAGGTACTAGGAGGGGGGAAAATCACAGAATATTTAAGCACATGTAGCAGTAAAAAATAACTTGCTGGGGTATACGATACCCCAGTGTACTAGCGCAGGGTTAAATACAATGTAGATTTAACACAATAAAATTGTTTCATTTCATAACTTACTATGGATCTACATCAAGTAAAAGCCTCATCTATTCAATTAAAATTTATATTTGACATACCAATTCTTGATAGCGATTGGTCAAAATTAATAGGAAGAAAATACCTGATCACTGAAATTTCATTTTGCCGAAACTTTCGAACGGTGATTTCAAACTAACTGCCTGAATATCAAACTTATAAAATAAATTGCCGAGTAAATATTTACATAATTCCATTGTAGTCACGTATTCCTTTTCTTTTTTTATGAATTTAATTTGTTAACGCCGACCCTGTAATATTATAATGTACATGTTCCCTCACGAACTAAGTGTTGATATTTCCAAATAAAATAATCCCAACAAATAAAAAAACAATCTTAAGACCACACATTTCAAAACAGTTGAGTTGTAGATAACTTATCATATCATTATCACAGCCGTCTTGATGTTTTCTAGTTGTTGCAGGAAATGCTTGTTTTCTTCGTTTTTAGATTGTCAGGACCGGTTTTAAATATTCACAAATTCCTATAGCATTGTTCGCTTCCGTTACAGTAAAAAAACTGATAATGTTAATTTACAAATCTATACATAAATTATGACTTTGTCCAGTGCCGTCTTAGAAGTGTTGACATATTTATTTTTCAATTGAGGATAGCTCTAGATCAGCTCTTAGGATTAAAGCTCTTATTTCCAAAGTGTACAGCTTTCTTGAAGTCTCATCTTTGAAACGGATAAAGGGAATGTTTTGAATCCTGCATGTTATAGAACAAATGTCAAATAATGTCTTTGACGTCAGCGCTTAGCGCCGACATTAAATTTTTTGAAATGGCAACCTAGGTTGAGTGACGTATCATGAAGAAGCTTGTTTTATTCTCTATCCAAAAATAATAGCACTTTAATCTGAAATTATAATGGAAACTTGACAAAAATATTAAACAAAACTGTGGGTTACAGAAAATTATTAGTTGCAAATACTTCATCACAATAAGTTCTTAAAATGCTGGTTATATCTCTTCGAAGCTAAAAATGGAATAGTTGATCATTTGTGCAGTAGTTCCCTGCATTTCAAGACGTATGCGATCCTTTAAATCGTTCAAGTTCGACCAATCCCTCTTTGAGAGAAAATTGTAGTAAATATATACAGGGTGCGGCAGATAAACGGTCAATTAGAAATATCTAGAGAACTAAAGGTATCTGAATTATGAAAGTTGGCATGAAGGAGTTTTGAATAATGAGCTATTCAATGAAAATATTGCCGTAACCATTCTACTTCCGGTTATACCGGAAGTCGCACATAACTTTGTAATTTTTAATGGAAGACCCTGTATATTTTTAAATTTTAGGAATACTTACGTTATTTTGAACATTTTTTGTTAATACTTCCCTATACCTATTTTGAACCGTTTTTGAATTTTAATGTTTTTTATATGAAAATGACACTTTTTTACCATGTACATAAAATTCAATATCCTCTAATGTAATTTGGATAAAAGTTTAAATTTCTTAGGAACTATTCACCACATACCGCTTTATCGTTTACACTGTGAAGTTACCTTTTTTATTATACAAAAACGGAATCCACAATCTTCGCGTAATTCCTTTTTTTCAAATGGGACACCCTGTATGTGATTATTTATTTTTGAAGAATATGTTGTCCACTATCGATATGTATTACTATTCCCTATACCTATCACCTGCAGTTTTCAAATAAATCAGCTTTATACATTCTTGTCACAAAAAATTAATTTATCAAGTCGCCTATGGAATATTCTGACAAATGACAGTTATTGTTAATGTTTAATAATCACCTTGTTGTATGCCGTTGTGTAGAAGGTATAATAATAGTTTGCCTTTAATTTTGTTAACAAAATAATAATGGCACATTTAGGATATACAAATGATAATTTTTTGAATTTAATTATGATTCACGGTGAGTATAACAGAATGGTATCCAGAACTTGCCGTGTGTTCGCTGAGAGATATCCTGAAAAGCCTCGACCAAATCATAAAACTGTAAAACGTTTGCTACACAACTGTTCCCAGTTTGGTCAGTTTAAAAGTAAAAGAAATAAGCCCAAGACCCATGTCAATAATGAGAATTTACAAATAGACATCCTGGGATATTTTGCAGCTCATCCAAATTCATCCTTAAAAGAGTCTATAAATGTTTGGAAGTAGATGGGCAACACTTTGAACATTTGTTGAATTAATAAGCTAGTACCTTATTATCTTTGATAGTATCTGTATAATTGTTCAATATTTAACCGAGTGTTTAACTCAATAAATTAATACCACCTAGCCTATTATAAGAAAATTAATTTTTTGTGACAAAAATGTATAGAGCTGATTTATTTGAAAACTGCAGGAGATAGGTATAGGGAATAGTGATACATATCGATAGTGGACAACGTATTCTTCTAAAATTAATAATCACATACAGGGTGTCCCATTTGAAAAAAAGGAATTACGCGAAGATTGTGGATTCCGTTTTTATTCCAATTTTGACAGCACCCTGTATAATAAAAAAGGTAACTTCATAGTGTAAACGATAAAGCGGTATGTGGTAAATAGTTCCTAAGAAATTTAAACTTTTATTCAAATTACATTAGAGGATATTGAATTTCATGTACATGGTAAAAAAGTGTAATTTTCATATAAAAAACATTACAACTCAAAAACGGTTCAAAATAGGTATAGGGAAGTATTAACAAAAAATGTTCAGAATAACTTAAATATTCCTTAAATTTAAAAATATACAGGGTCTTCCATTAAAAATTACAAAGTTATGTGCGACTTCCGGTATAACCGGAAGTAGAATGGTGACGGCAATATTTTCATTGAATAGCTCATTATTCAAAACCCCTTCATGCCAATTTTCATATTGCAGATACCTTTAGTTCTCGAGATATATCTAATTGACCGTTTATCTGCCGCACCCTGTATAACCTATCGTCTCTTTGATAATGTGGAGGTGCTCCATCTTTTTGAAAGTATACTTTCATATTAAGAAAAAATCGATTTATTTCAAGTATAATTCAATTTTCGAGTAAAATTTAGCACCGGTAAGCGAACCTTCAATAAAAAAAAACCAATCAAATAGTTTTTCACCAAACCCAGCCACACATTAACTGTTTGTGGACGCTCAGACCAGTGCGGAATACAATTTGACCAATACTGGCAATAATTATGTATGTTAATAAAACCGTTCAAGCAAAATGTGGCTTCATAGCTGAATAACAAATCTAAGAAATTGTTGGCATCTTAATTTTCTCGTAAACTGTTTCACAAAATTGTAATCGTCCTTCAAAATCATCCTTAGCCAATTGTTGGACTTTATATTAGGGTTTCCTTCACCATCTAATAGAACATCCAAAGCTTTATCTTATTTAGCACTTTTCGGTATACCAAACCTTGGAATACACCACCAGCTTCATTTTAAATTTGTTTATTAATCTCCTCATTGTAGATCTACTTATAAAAGGAAATTCAGTATTTAAATCGTTAAAAAGATGAGCTGCTTTCAGTGGTGTAATCAAAAGGGGATCCTGAAGGGTCCGTGTCAGTCTCAAATTATTCCTTGCTAATTTGAAATAATTAGAATCAGTTTTGACAATTTGTACATAATGATGTGGTTGATGTTATTAAGGCCTACTATGATCTATAGTTTAATTTTAAAAACCTACAAAATCACATCATTGGTACAGTACGAATTACCTAATTTAGAAAAATAAAACTGATATATTGCATTAATTTCATAAATTTTCTTTTACCGATTGACTATTTTTTTCAATACTACATCGGTTATTTCAAGCGATAGTAATGGTTGTATCATGTATTTGTGTTTTTTTTATGTAAATGTGAAAACACACTGAAAATTTGTCGTATCAACCGAAGCCGTATCTGACTGACGTCTATCTACTCGGCTTTTTTGTTAGTTTCAGTGCAGATGGCACGGACTTAGTAAAAGGAACTCCAAATTGGTTTGTTTCTTATCTTTAACTGCGTAGTGTGATACTTTTGATATATTATCACAATATGGGCGCTAATGCACATATCTACGCAGCAACAGCAATGGCGTAACTGTTTAACAAAGAAAATGGTTACACAAAGTGTTTTATTTAATGACAAGTAATGTTGCATTTTAATACACTTTTTGTAGTAAATTAAATCACGCTCTTTACTCGTCTGGCAATACAGAATCTAGGGCACAATACCTATAAAACTGCTGGATATTACCTCCAAGAAATAGGACTAAAGCAACTAACCTATTCTCAGGAACTCAGTACAAGTATGGAGGCACGATATATCTCTCAGGTCTCTGTGAATATCACCGAAATATACATTAATAGATAATTGTAGTGTTTGAACCCAGCATCTTCTTTTTCTAAAACCCTAATTACTACATCTAACATCCAACGCTTAAAAACTAACTTAACCTAACCCAACCACTGAAATTTAATTCAAAAATAAATTACGTGACTCGGCAAACGCAGCTCACAACACAATATTCGTTGTGGAAAGAACAATCTTTTTCGCTTGCCTTGGTCTATGTTTCAATTCATCCAGTAACAATTCTCCGGAAAAAAGCTGGATCGCTGGAATTGGTTTTTATAAAGCACACAATCTCCAACCTGATTTCGCCCACTTATATTCACATTATATTCCACACAGAGCAATATACTTTGCAACATTCATATGTGTGGCAAGTAACGGGGGTTGTCTATTTTTCACGACGCAAGCATAAACTTGAAATGACAGTATCGACACCTAATATAATGGAAGATGTTAGTAATAAGACAAAGCTGTCGCTTCTGTGCGAGTGGGTTATTTTGTGATGGATGTATGTATAAATATTGAGGTCACATTCAGTGATACCTAAAAGATCTATTGTGCCCAATTATTTCTACAAAGATGCCGAGGAAAGTTTCAGAGACTAGTAGTAGATCCTTTAGACCTATTTCCCGTAGAAATTTTAGGATGTATGCATGCTTTTGTTGATTGAAGTGACCCTCTCTTATCCAGTAGTCTCCTAGGATTCTGAGTTTCGTTCCCTTTCTGCTATTTCATTTCCTTCTATTCCTATGTGTCCGGGAATCTACAGTAAAATGACTATATTGTTCTCCCCTAGCTTATTGAGTTTACCTAGGCATTCCCATATCATTTTGGATCAGATTATACAAGAACTCAGTGCTTAAATGCCTGCTTGATAATCATTTGCCTTCCATATCCTTCATTGCTTTTAAACTGGACACACTTTCCTATGGCGTGAATTTCCGCTCATGGTTTTTCCCAAGTTTTCAGAGTGGCTCGTCCCGTATATCGATGAAAAATGAACGGATGATTATTAACAATTTGAATTATTGTTGATAATAATAATAATTTAGTGGTTTTATGATTTTTACTGTAACCTTGTCGTGCATCCATCGTGATTTCAAATTTATTTTCTCCCTTTTAATATTTTGTCCACCGGCTATTATTCACTGAAACGCATTTTATAAGGACGAAGAAAAACATTAAACAGGGGGGTACGCCATTGCAAAGTGAGGGCGTCTCTAAGCAACCGCCAATCATATTCAAGCGTCTTTTAATGACGTCACCGTTGTTATATTTTATACGATGAGTGTGGGATATTTGATCAATAGGGATGGGATTATATTGATAAAATTTATAAATCTAATATTAAAACGAACAACAAAATTGTGGGA
Source organism: Galerucella tenella (assembly GCA_910591685.1). Taxonomy (NCBI): domain Eukaryota; kingdom Metazoa; phylum Arthropoda; class Insecta; order Coleoptera; family Chrysomelidae; genus Galerucella; species Galerucella tenella. The sequence continues at coordinate 7,481 of CAJUYH010002730.1, forward strand.
GGTATTTTTAGAGCTTTTCTGGCGACGCAAATATCGTTTTTGTTTTCTCTATATCACTGCACTGATTTTCAATCTATTTGAATAAGCGATGGACATGAACTAATAAAATTGTCGAAGGTAAACTTTTGAGATGAGTTCCATTAACTCAAAATCAAATGCAAGATCGTTTGGCGTGAGGTGATGATAAGTGAAAGGTTGAAACGTCAACTTTGCAGTCAGCAATTAAAAAATATTTAATTTCTCAAAATACATTTTTGGTGGAATAGACAACACGTCTATTGGGTCCAAAATTGATAGTTATAATTCCAATTTTTAACTTTACCACGAAATTTTACTGATGTGAAGTATATTATTCTAAAAGAAACGCTATGTTTATTCTCATTACTCTTCAGTATCACCCTGTTTAAGGAATGCAGCAGCAGAGTTGATAATTCACTTGGATTACGCAACATTTTTATTTGTACCTTCTTTCTTGTCTATCCAACAGTTACCAACTGTAATGAAAACAAATTAATAATATAAACAGCTACAAAAGCATTTTCTATCCCGGTGGTTCTTCTATACGGCGTGGCGTCGTTGTTGATGTTTACTTATTTCAAAAAAGCTATTAAAATTACCTCAAAAATGTGGCTGAATTTTCGAACGAGGTCATCATGCACGTCGACAGGGTTTACTTTAAACTAGAAACTTTGTTTTATCGAAAAGTATAGTCGATAAGGAGTAGGAGATTAACGAGTTGTTTTTATTAAAATCCAAAACGTACCCACTAAATCCATAGATACGAGTATGAAACTGAAATTTTTTATAAAATTTTCATTTTCTAATAATATAATGATTTTTTGATTTTGGGACTTTTTTTGCTGATAAGGATATACAGATCGCGAAAAGTCTTCGAGACATACGATTTACCCAAGTACGACAAGGAAAATATGAGAAAAACTACTTGAAAGAGAGAAGAATACTTGTACTTGTTCAGTGCCCCCCATTTTAACCGCTGCTGCTTTTGAATGTATTTGTGTAAATCTTATATCACGAATAGAACTTTCGCAATCTGTATATTAGAGTACCTTTTTGAAAGTGAAGTTTGGAGAGTTTTAGACAAACGACACCCACAGCGGTGCTGGAAACCAGTCTTAAACTAGCACCCCTTCATCTCCTTCTTGATTGGTAAGAATGACCACCTACCAAATATAGAAATTGAAAGGTGAGGACCAATTGGTGCATGTGTTGTGATCAGCGAAGGGTGATGAACTGGACGTCACGGAACTGTCAGCCATGTCTTCGGGTTAAAAATTCACAGCAACTGATCTTCAAATGCATTCTTCCAGCTGCGCTTCACAGATGGAACAAATCCACCATTTGGTGTGGCTGACCAAAGACTACTTTTTGTTTAGACGAGTCCATAGGACATAGGGTCAAGGCATTTGGCTTTGACCGATATTGATGTTCAGATATTGTTATTTGCAGCTTCTTCACGCATACAATTGCAGCTTCTAGACTCTAGTGGGTTCTGCTTATGTGAAACGGAGTCTACTCCATATATTAGGGAGTTCTAGTTTTTCTTTCCCTGTCGTCGAAAACCTCAGCCAAGTCAGACCTTCACAGTATCAGAATATGGGCACGTTTTATCAAAAACCTACACTGTGACAGATTATACATCAGCTTAAACATCAGTTATCATTCATACTTCTTTTTCATTTCTTTTTTCTGACGTCTTCTGTATCTGTAGAGTAGGGAGGGTGAGTGTGTAGGCTCACAGCACTTAGGCCACTTGTGACCCATTGTACATCCTCCCGAGGAGTTATCCTCCTATGTCATTGTCCATCCTGTCCTTCTCAGGAAGGTGGACAGGTCACTAGGAGACATCTCCTTTATATCGGCAGGTGTAGGCCAAGACTCACCGAACACACACTCTCTTATTGACGATAACTCCGGACACTCGCATAAGACATGCCTGACAGTTTCATCTTCCTGTTCACACATCCTGCATAGAGGTGTGTCCACTAGCCCCATAGTATGGAGGTGTTTCCTTAGTTGACAGTGACCAGTCAGAAATCCTACTGTTAAATGTAGGTTTTTCCTGGTCATTTCTTCGGCGCCAGCTTCCCAGGGTCGCCCAGGGTGATCCTGGCAAGACTGCATCCTTTGATTCCATCCCATCTCTTAAGGGATTGAGCATGGGTGTAACGTTTGGCTAGTTCCGCAATTGTCGAATTCGTTAGGCCGTAGGTGTCACTGGGTCCTAGAATTTTTAGTCCATCGGCTTCCCTGGCTAAAGAATCAGCAATGCGATTTCCTTTACTCCTGTCGTGCCCTTTAACCCAACTCAGGATAATATTGTTATCTGCCGAGGCGTCAGCTAAATCTTAGTGGCACTCTAGTACTAGCCTCGATATAACACGTTGTCTGTTCAAGGCTGATAGGGCTTGTCTACTATCAGTGCAGATTATTATGTTTTTGCCAGAAGTTCCTCTTCTGGTTAGTTCTTTTGTGGCAATTGAGATTCCAGCCAGTTCTGTTTGAACCACGCTGGTATTGTTTCCCATTCCCCACTTAATCTTTAGGCTTAGTGCTCTCGAGTAAACTCCACATCCTGAGCCTTCTTTCATTTTTGATTTGCGATACTTCTTTGTCATGTCTTTTTTCTGACGTCTTGTCCACCATTTTCGATACTGCTTTTGCTTGGAATATCGACACGTGATCTATTAAAGCACATTGAGAATATTGTTTTGGACTCGTTGAAAAGGCGGACTTACTAGCCCAAGAAGGTGCACGTGCTCCAATTGACACATAACCTTTCCGTGAGGAAACACTGCAAAAAAACAAATAGCAGTATACTTGGAATACAAAAGCAGTCCCAGAAATGGTGGAACAAAGGGCATAGATTGTAGCATGCCAAAGAGTACATCAAAGAACCCTCGAGCCAAAATAGGAGAACAATCAGGATTCTGGCTGTGTTCCTAACACATGAAAATAATCGGATTAGCATACCATACACAATCATATGCAGGTTTTGCCAAAAAGATGAGGAAACAGCATATTGTGCAACTGCGACTGTTCATATTGCATTAGACAGAACATTTTCTAAGAAATTTTCACTGATATGGTATAAAGGTATATGAGGTATAAAAAGGCATAATAATATTCGTCAGATTCTATGAACATACTAATGATATTAATACAATATTCTTTGAGGAAAGGAAGGATTTAATATTAATTAAAAATCTTGAAGTAGATGTTTTTCATTGGGAAGAAGCTTATATCTATTTCTGACAGGTTTTTAATTTTTTTACTAGTTTGTTGAATTCTAAATATTATTTAAATCAACAAAAAAAGGAAGTAGAATTGAAAAAAAAAATTATCAGAAGAAACAAATTATCTTATTAGTTGCTTTTTTGAACAAATGCGACAAACTCATTAAAATGTTTCATTTGCATTCTCTTTATTTCTTGATAATAATTTTTTTTTATCATCTAAATCTTTCTAGAAAAAATTCGTCACCTCCGCCTATGCTCTCAAGCAAAGAATTTTATGAATGGTAACGCATTCTTTAGTCACTATCATAGTAAACTATGAAATACCAAACAACAGAAGAACTTTGCGTACGTTCTACGGCAAACTCGGCTCTATCGACGAACTCTATAAGAAAATAGACATTCATTGGCCTCGAATATTTTTTAAGGTTCCCTGGGTCCTAGAGCCGTAGTACGTATCTAGAAGCCCATGAGAAAGGGTATCTCGATTATTTTTCGATAATGGTTTAGTTGGTGTTACACGTTGTTTGTTTCGTTGTTGTTTTTTTTTT
>CAJUYH010002730.1:11385-49128 GCA_910591685.1 Galerucella tenella
TGATAAATAGTGAAAGTCTAATACGACTAAAAATTAGTGTTGAAAATTATTTTTAAATCTGTAGTTGTATCAAAACATTCTAGTATGAGTCTTTCATTGTTCTCTGTCTGGTATTTAGATCGTTGTATTAGAACAAACATAATAGCTGTAAAATTGATCAATTTTAAAGATACGCCACTGGCAGTTAACCTATCGCCTTCCTCATAGATGTCAAGTATGTTTTATTTAATATGTATATGTGCTTGTCGACTTTTCTTTTGAAGTTGTCTTTGGCTGAATTATTTCTCTTTAATTAGAAATATTTATTGCTGTATCGTTTAATTAAGTGAATTTCACATATTTCCGAAAGGTGAGTGAGAAATGGTCAAGCGATGAATGTATCAAATTAATTTTTGGAAATTGGTGATGTAATGAGATTTCCACTAATTGTTAGTTTGTTGTGAATCACATCGATGTAGTCATCCAGCATAATGTTCCAAGTTTATCGATTCTATTGAGTTTACAAGTGTAATCATATTAACTATTATAGACAAATACAACTAGGTGGCAGATTATAAACTATCTGCTAGTAATGTCTAAAATCGGGATACTTCACTCGCTACTCGCTTATATTTTGCATTGTTAGCTAGCAAACTATCCGTGTGTCATCGTAGTTGATGAACATTGATTCACACTATCCAACTAGCAGATTGTAAACCCTCTTCGAGTAAAGTTGTAAACTGGGCTCTACTCGCTTACGTGTGGAGTTGTTAGCTGGTAAACTATTCGTTTCCCAACTAGCAAAATGAAATCCTAAGAGGACTGAATTGTTGTATAACAGTCGAATAGCGTTGTTTTAGGGACTTTTTGTTTTTATTAAGCCTTTTGTTGCGATAATTTTGTTTTTTAAAGAAAATTGTTGCATTAAATGATTCTATAGTGACTTTTACAATAATATATGCTATAACGCATTATACGATCATTTCTTTTAAAATGATATAATACCTTATAAGCCAGTTTATGCACTATCAAAAAAATTATTTTATAAGACTTTTATACCTTTTGTATAAGAGTTCTATAATATACTATAAACGCTACAAAATTATAAAATAGTTACTTGAGCTCGTCTTATTGAAACTGTATAATGTTGTATAATAAATATTGTATAGCATTCAATTGCGTTGCATTATAAAAAAACTTTTTAGTTGTATAGTGCCTAAATATTCTTCGTTATAAAACAGTTATCGTATACCGTTCCATTTTACAATAAAATATTGTTTAAGGCATTTCTTTGGGATAAAATTGTTGTTTTATAAATCGCCATGTTTAAATAAGCAATTCTTGTACCGCTTTCGCCGCCATTATGAGCAATTGAGTGGGAAAAATGAAACTATATTGAAAAATGTGACTTTATCATTATTTAGAGGATTATATTGTGAAAGAATATCCACATGAAGTGATAAACTATTAAAATGATGAAAAAAAGTATTTTAGGATATTTTATTTTATTATTATTTTTCAAGTATCTACTTGAAATTTAACCAGAATTGAAGCGCTTCATTTTCTTGTCAAATATATACCATTAATCTATTAGTAAAATTTGCTGCGCATCAAAATTTGTGCTATTAAACCATCCAAATGAAACTATAATTTTTACTATCGATGTCCGCCCAAGCGGACCAAGTCGTTTTGATAAGTCTCCATTTCTACAAATGAAATGTATGATGCACTTTTAAGTTGAAATTTTGAAAATCGGACTACTTCACTCGTTTGTGACTAGGATTGTTAGCTAGCGAAGCAGCCGCGTGTCATCATAGCTGCTAGTGAACAAGCAAAGTGTAATCACATCACTCGCCACTAGCAGATTGTTATTCATGTGCCAGTTGCCAGTAAAGTGGACTACTTTACTCGTTACTTGCTTGCGTCTTGGATTGTTAGCTAGTGAACAAAATCTTTGTTCCAAGTTCCAAATGATGATATAACCGTTTTGGGTATCGTTCGCGCAAGTGCTGATTTTCTTTTGCATTCCAACTAATTAGGTATCGGTATCGTTCTTATTTTGTTATCTATGGTTCTTGGAGCGGTACAAAAGCTGTACCAACTGGAAGAGGGTAGAGGTAGATAGGAAGAGGGGATAGTAGACGATGCCTTGCTGGGCACTAAAATTGGCAGAACTGACATTCGCATATCGTCGAAAATATTGATGTGCCTCTTGTTCAGGTTTGCGAACTATACAGATCCATTTATGCATGCCAGCTGGAACAAACGAACAAACCTTATATTGTCTTCTGTAAGCTCCTTGTGGCATTACTTATTATTTTTTCTTATTCTTTTGGGAATCAAACCACAATAATGTTTTTTATTTTTTATTTCGACGTTTCGGTAGCGTTCCAGCTACCGTTGTCAAGATCAACTAGTAATAAAATTAATAAAATAATTGTTGGTCGCTATCTGACACAACGAAAAAATATGACAACTAGACAATCAATAATATTTTGAAGTTTAAGACTACAAAACTTTTCCTTATATTGGTTTGTTTGGATAATTTTTGTTGAGCTAGCCAGTGGGTTCTAGTTTCAGTTTTGTGTCATTATGTTTGCACTAGATGACTGCTTATAAATTAAAACTAGCAGTTTGTGAAGCTTTACACATCTACACGTCTTTTTCTTCTTTTTCTTAGCCTGAAAACTACACATATTTGCATTTTAAACTTTTTGTTTTGTTGAGTTCGTTCTTTACTTTTTTAAAGAAATTAATAATTTCACATTTTAACAATCTTTTTCTAAATTTCCTAGCACCTGATGCAAAAGTTTTTGAATCGCACTGTTTACATTGTCTACTTAGTTTGCTTAGTCAAAAATTCTGTAAATAGTTCTAATTTTTTTCAACATTTTTCTAAACTAAAGACTAAACAATTTCCCCTTTTGTTCGTATAGTGTTGAGCAGTGTACGCTAACCAGATTCTTGTGCATCCAAATGACCTTGTTGGAAATATAAATACCGAATGTAAACAAAACAGAAATGCTGACTCTGCCGAGGTATGTAGGTTACAGCGCACTCTACGCATTTCTTGGTATTTTGGTTGAATCACTTCCCAGATCTCCTATTACAGAATTTTGTGCTTACAGAAATAGGTAGTCCATTGGAATTCCGCTTAGACTGATTCATTAAAGCCAAGTTCAGGGTGTAAATTTCATTGAAAAAATTTAGTTTTAAGAGCGATAACTTGACTGGGTACGTGTAGTTAAAATACAGTAAAGGCGGATTTTCTCCGATCCCGCCAAATATTTGTACGAAATTTTTAACGTACATCCTTCATGGGAATACGTTGAAAAATTTTATTCGTCATCAGATCTGATTTAACCTAACTTTATCAAACATTAATAGCTGCTCCTCCTGTACCTCCATGTTCTTGTTTTCAACGAAATGACATGTTAATGTGAACCCTTAAAGTGTTTTTCAACTAGCTCTTACTAATTTTTTCTTCTAATCGATATTTCAAGTGGATGAAAAGTTCTATAGTTATTAATAACGTTTTAAAATATTGATTTCATTGGACTAATAACACAATGACTTATTATAAGGTAGACATGCAAACGCACTCATATTATTTCATCCACTTTCCCACACGAGATAATTGGAAGCTTCGTGTCAAAAAAAAATCTCTCATTATTTTCCAAAAATCAGTTTCTGACTCACACCCTTAACATGATCCAACTGATTAGTCACGAACTGGGAGTATTAAGCATTAAAACTATATTTGTTGTTGTAAATTCATCTCTCAACGCATAAAACAACTGATTCTGAAAGTAGAGGAAAGGGCACAACACAAGAAGAAACCATCCAAATAGTACAAAAAAAAAACAATAAGAGTAGGTATCAAGTTTTTGAGAGGGACACATTATTTAACATGTGGCAACAGTGTATCTTATTTATTATGTTTCTCGGATATTATTATTTACGCTGAAGATAAGATTCCATAGTTGCGATTGAATTTAGGCTGGTTATCTACAAATAAAACCCATATCAATTGTTACCAAGTTACTTAAAATCATTGATAACCCCAAAATGTTTTTATGAATGAATCGACTACTAGAAAAACATGGATGTTTTGTTTATTACATAGTGTAAACAAAAAAAATTTAACTACTCACATTCTTTTTACAGTTGTGTCATATACTCTGGTTGTGATGTATGTTTTTTGAATTAAACTCAATAAAAATTAATGTTTTAGGATTTTTTTAGTTACCTGTTATTTTTACTTGATGGCGTTTCAATTTTTTAGTTTGATAACAATATTAAGAATGATAAAATTTGTAATAATCATAAAGTACAATATGTAATCAATTTAAGACATAAATAAATACCACTTTTACATTGGTATTATTGCTAAGTTCACACACTAGTATGGAGCTACTCCTCAGTCTCCAGGTCTGTTCTCACAAGCATCACAGACAGTCTTTGACAATCTGGATTCGGCGCAAAGACCCTAAAAAGTTCTCTCGAGAAGCCTTTGCGGTTCTTTGTCCTAGTCGGTGTTGCACTAACCGAAAAATAATAGAAAATAGAAGAATGCCGAAATAGACGTTATACTTTCCCGCGCTTACAATGGCCCGTTCGAGGATGCAGCCGGGTTAGTTGGTACAAGGGTTGTTTCACAGAGGGTTGTTTCTTTTCGACAATACCTGTAGAAGGATCTATTTACCTAGGACAGCGGCGTGGTGTTTTATAAATTCTAAATTAGTGGGTACTGAGTTGTTAAGAAATTGACGTTTATTTGTTAAACGTATCTACCGATAACAAAATATTTATCAATAATCTGATACACGTATCCGAATTCCCGGAATTAGGAAAAAGGAACTCACCTGTATTTTTATCTCGAGTAAACCTACATTAAGTGTTTTTTTGATTTAATAAATTTCAGTTGATTCAATTGATGAAGGGTAAATACTAAATACACTGATGAGGGGCATGATAGACTCCGTTTCACGTAAGAAGAACCGACGTGAAGTTGTAGTCGTAAGCGAGAATTTTTCTTCAAAACCAGTGCCATATTATAACACTGACATTCGACTTTAAATCAGTAGCGTAACGTTTTCACATTTTGATAGTTAACTGAAAAATTAGAATTTGTCACCCTTGACTGTGGATAATTTTTCCTTTAAACCCAATAAGTTTTTTATGAGGCATGGCTTCAGGTCAAATGAAACACACAGATAAACTTTTTTGTTTACATATAAACACACATAACCTAACTTTCTTTCGCTACAAATTATCAATTGACTAAATAACAGAGAAATAATTATGGATACAATAACATTATTAGATGCTGATACGAATTTATATGTTTTCTTATGTTTTATATCTCTTATTCACGCATGCGTCGGCAGATCGCGCGTTTCGATTGAGTAGTTCGTTCTTTTTGGTGCTTACTCACATCACTTTATCTCAGATCACTTTAACTGAAGTGAGCTGAGATCTCAGTGAAAAAGAACACATCTATAGATAAACAAGACCGATTTTGGTCATTGCGCAAGACAGTTGGCAAACTTCACGTGGCTTCTTATTCTGTGAAACGGAGTCTAAGTCTACATATTTCCTAGAGTAGCCTGATTATAGGTGGACAACTAGTGATGAGTAGTATCATGATTTTTCAATCACGTTTTGAAATGATACCGAGATTTTTTTAATATCAGTTATTTTAAAAAGTGACGTGATCACGACATATTGCCCAAAAATTTGTTAAAAATGTGGTTAAATTAGTTTTATGTAAATGGTTTTATAGGGATTTCGAAAATTAGAGGAAAAAGTAGTAATACCTATATAAGTATTATATTATTTGCAACCAACTTTAAAAATTCTAATTTAAAAATTTTCAATTTGTAATATATTTATATTGTTTTTTATTGTTCTTAGTTTGTTATATTGAAATATTGAAGAAAGTAAGATTAGTTCAAGTTACCGTCTAATTGTATGGGACTAATAAATATATTTTTATAACCAGTCACGTTACTATTACTAGATGTACCATGAAATTTATTTTACTTAAAATCTTATGCTTTATTCATTGATTAATATTATTATAATTTTACTATCATTATTAATATTATAAATTTGATAACTGAACGTAAACGACTGTATATAATAAATAAATATTGTAGTAGTTGAATTGTAATATGCAAAATCTGAAACCCAGGCAAAACCCAACAATTATTATTGTTAACAGATTGTACCTACTCTTGCACTGAAACTGGATGAAAAGAATCCTTCGAAGGGTCGCTTTAGAAGCAGCCAACGTTCAATGCACTTTCTACTCGTATTTCTATTTTTGTTAAGGTTAGGTTTTTGTTAAGGTAAATCTAAAACGGTCTAAACCCTGAATGTTTATGCTGCAAGAGGAATATTTTCTAAAAATGTTTCATATTAAAGACACCTTATGATTGAATAATTGAATAGATGAGGCTTTTACTAGATGAAGATCCATACTAAACAATGAAATACAACAATTTAATATACTTCCACTCGTTTGAGAAAGCTACTGTGTTAGCGAAACGCGTCACGAATGAATATTGAACTTAGTTCAAATATAATAAAGATTTAAACAAATTAAAATGTTTCATTTCATCGTTTACAACTCATATTGTATATTTTAATTATTACAATGTTTCAATTGTTATTTTTTATTATACATATAATGCGCATCAATCCCTAGGATTATTAGCGCTCAACAAAAATTTACAACAGATTAACATTAGTTACAGAAGTAAGTGGAATATGGTATTAACCTAAATCAAATTACATTATTTCTGAATTTACTGTAATATTGAACTATAAAAGTAGATCGTCAAATTTTATTTAGTATTTGAATGGATTTCAAAAAGTCTATTAGCTGAGGCACATCACAGTTTTCACCAAGTGCCTCTCCTATTTGATCGGGGATGTTATGAATTTGCCTTTGTAGCCGGAACTTTTCACATTCCAATAGTACGTGAGTTACTGTCAGAGGCTGATTGCAGCTGTCGCACACTGGTGCCGGGGAATGGGACATAAGATAGTCATGGGAGAATCTTGTATGTCCAATTCTGAGGCGCGATAAGCTCGTTTGCTATCTTCTTTTCATCGGGAATAATCTCCAGGGGCTCACGTATTTCTTTATTCTGCGGAGCTTAGAGTTTGATTCAGTCCAACGGTCTTGTCAGTATTTATAGACTGAATGTTTCACGAAGTTTTTTGAATCCAAAACATAAACCTTTGAGACTGTGAGAGAATTGAGGTCCTGGAATGAGTCCCTTGCTTCTGTGTCTGCCTGTTCGTTCCCGGAAATTCCAACGTGAGAGGGTACCCACATGAATTTAACAGATTTTTGGGCCTCTTGTAGCTGGAAAAGTTCGTTTTTAACTATTTGTACCAAGGAGTTTGAGGGATAAATGTGCTGGATACTATCGATGGAGCTTAGAGAGTCAGTAATTATTAAAAACTGCTGGGAATCCACATTACTCGCAAAAAGCAACGCTTGGTAAATTGCATATAATTCACCAGTGAAGACGCTCGCAATTGAAGGTAATTTGATTTTGATAGACTCGGTAGGTGCAATAACGGATGCTCCTACTCCATTTTCCATCTTGGAAGCGTCTGTGGGGTATATTGGAATGGTTGGGAGATTTTTTCATAAAATGCGTTATTTATTACTCTTGCATTTTTTTTTTTTTTTGTCGAGTTTTAGTAGAGACGTGGCACAGTTTGGGTGTTTTGATAACCACGGAGGTGGGGATTTGATGTTTGCAGAAAATATATTAGAGATGGAGATGTTAAAGGTGTCTAGAGATCTCTTCACTCTTTCGTAAAAAGCAGGATCGGATCTTTTCTTCCTATCATAGTCGGCACGGAATCGGTCAGTTATGGTGTTTGGATACGTAGGGTGGAAGGGATTTGAAGAAATAGATATTGCATATGAGAGGCTAAGGAGATGTCTTCGCAAGTTTAAAGGAAGTGCAGAGGCTTCACAGAGTAAACTGTCAATTGGACCCGAACGGAAAGCCGCTAGGCAAATTCTAATGGCAGAGTTTTGTATTGGATTTAAAAGGTTCAGTGTTGCTTGCTTGGCTGAAGCGTAGGCTATACAACCGTTGTCTAATCGAGACCTGATTATGGTTCGGTACAGGCGGATGAGACAGGTAGAATTCGAGCCCCAGGCTCTGCTAGATAGATATCGTAGTATATTGAGTCCGTTGGTAGATTTGCAAATAAGGTTACGGATGTGCGTCTCCCTGGAGAGTTTACAGTCGAGTGTCATCCCAAGAAACGATGATTTCAATTATTGATAATAAGCTTTTTTATGAAAAATATCTTTCTTTGATGTTACCGCTTTTTAGATAAATTATTATTGAGTACAACTCTGTAATTTCCGATAAATATCTGATTGTTGAAGGATTATTTCATTCCAATACTCTATATACTGTTTAAAACAAACTATACTTGAGAATTCACTGTTGAGGATTTTCAGAGTTATTGTTTAGTCCATATTTCACATTGGTCCGACTTTCTTCACTCTACCTACTCAAAAGAAACACCTACAAGAGCTACAATATTATGTTTCTGCAAAAATTATTGTACTTTAATACAGTGTGTCCATAAAGTAATACTATACAGGGTGAACCACCTTTGTGTGATGAAGTCATCACCACTTTTTCAATGGAGCCCCCCATTTTTAAAATTTCTGGTTTTCCCATGCTGAGCTGATTCCAAAAATGTATAACACGTTGCAGCCAATTGGTACAGGTTGAGCTAATGATGAATTTATGCGTTACTTTATGGACGCACAGTATATATTCTACTTAATTGTATAAATCAGTAGTATATACCCGTTCATCTAATCTTCAAAATTTTCAATGAAGACTTATGGAGCGACGAGACAAGTTTCAGGTGTAAAGAAATAGCATTTTTTTAATATTAAAATTCCACTTAATTCTCTAAAAAGTTCGTTTTTATAAATTAACATTAAAAATTCATTCGTCCAGTGTCCAAATGGCAACGGAAGTTTAAATTGGGGTAAAATAGTGGTGAAGTCGGTAATAAATTATATACATTTTTAATAGAAAACTAGATATTTCCGAAAACATATTAATTTCTATTAGGCTATAAAGAGCGTATTTATGTTCGTATAATAACGTCATATTTACCTGGACAGAAATTGAATTTCCGGTAAATAATGAGGTTACGCTTCTTGAATACAAAGTCTATTAAAAACACGTATTTCTTTACTAGCTGTCATAAACAAAGGGCACCTTGAAACAATGAAACAGTTTATATTATTCAATTAATTCAAGTTTAACAAAAAACTATAAGATAAAATGCTGATTAGGGCCGTTTGTATAGGTTGCTGTCAACTGCGACATAACATTTACTCTAACTCTTGGATGCGTTCTATGGGTGACACCAGATAGTAAATATATAATTTTTTTTTGAAAAGGGGAGTTATTACAACACTATCAATACTGAAGTGGAATTTTAGGAGAGTAGTTTCAAGAGACTCTGGACAGTTTTTATTTTATAATTCCTCACAGTAAAATTATTGAAAATTCTGGAACAAAAATACTACAATTCAATAGTTAGAACGTTGTAATAACCCACTGTCAATTAAGGAAATTTTTACATCTATAAGTGAAGTTTGAATTTATATTATCCAGTATTAAGAAAATTAACGTCAAATCGCGAAATAATGGCATACCTACCTACAACTTTATCCAAAATTTGCAACAAAAAAATTGTTTGTGACATGAAAAATACAAAAAATTTGTGAAATGGGATGTTTTGAGACCAAATATCGACTGGTTTTGACTTATAGTTTTATTTATAATATAATTCTTTTACTTTCAAACAAAAGTATCATGCAATTTTTACGTATTTTCAAGTCTTGTAAATATCATCGCTCACATACAATTTACATAATAGGAAAATCTTAATTCCACATTACTTCTGAAAATGCAAATATTCTGGCCTAGATTAGATTAGATTAGAATTGGAGTGGCTCTTTGTCCTATCCCACACTGGGACCTTTGCAGATCCTGTGTGGTCCTCCCTTTATTTAGAGCTTGATATCTAGCTTTATTCTTTTTATTAGTCTCATTAGCCTGGATACCACCTCCATTGCGTAGCTCTTTCAGAGAGCCTCTCTGCCCTTGGTTTTTCTTCTCCGAGTAAGTGAAACCGCATCCTTGCTAGGCCTTCGCACTCACGGAGTATGTGCTCCGCGGTTTCGTTTTCTTCCTGGCAAAACCTGCATAGGCTGTCATCTGCTAGGCCAATTGTGTGCATATGTTTCCTCAACCTGCAATGTCCAATCAGCACTCCCACCATCATCCTCGTCGTTTCTCGACTTTGACATAGTAGGTCGTGTGACTGTTTGGCCGAAAGGCTTTTGAGGAATAATTTAGCATGCCTTTGTCCTGGGGTTTCATACCATCAGCGCAACGCCTGGTTGTCTGGTTGTTTATCCATTTGTGGATACTCTCCTTTTTTTCCAGCCTATTGGCTTATTGTACTCTACTCCCACATTTAGTCCACCCATCCAGTTATCCCCGTACCTTCGAGTAGACGATATAGGTCCATTGGATGTGTGCCATAAACTCCAGGTGGTACATTGGCTTCTCTGAAGATTGTTTGTCTCCTCGAGTCTAGTGCCTCACAGTCAGATAAGATGGGTTACGGTCTCGGTCTCCGTGCCACAAAGTCTGCAGCTGAGGTCCCCGTTATAGAACCCTATTTTATGCTTGTGATCTTTTACCCGAGTATGACCCGTTAGATAACCTGTAATAATTCTTAGCTTATTCCTACTGATATTCAGTAGTTCTTCGGCCCGTTTTACACATGTGTCACCTATGAAGGTTTTATTGTGTACCTGCTTTGGTGTCTTCCTCCACTGAAGTCTATGTTGGCTTTGTACCCATTTTTGTATTTGCCCTCGGACTACCTTCTTTGTTGTCCCAAAAGCTGGTTCTGGTCCAACATGCTGTTGCTGAACCTTTTCTCGCAAGTTCATCAGCTTATTCATTTCCAGAAATACCGTTATGTCCCGGCACTCACACTAATCTTACTTTAATGTGGTGGTCTGCAGGTTCATTTAGTTCTTTCTGGCATTTTTCTACCATAAAGGATGTTACCTTGTGGCTATTTCAAGCTGCAAGGGCTGTCTGGCTGTCAGTTAGTATATTTATCCTATGAGTGTCACTCCTATGTTTGTTAATTTTGACACATTCTAGGATAGCATAAATCTCTGTCTGAAATACAGAGATATGTTCTCCTAGTGAGAAGGAGCATCTTGTGTTTCTCATTTCATTATACACCCCTGCTTCTGTCCCTTCCCCAGTCTGTGACCCGTCTGTGTACCAGGTCTCTCCTCGGGGAAACTTCAGTCTGCTTGGGTCTTGCCAGTCCTGTGAGGTATTTTTACCTCATATTCAGGACTGGGGAGAAGTTTAGTGGCCATATAGTCTGTTCTAATCTATAAAATGGCTCCACTTATGATGTCTTCAATGGATATGTGTCCTGATCTAACTATTTTGTTGCTCAGATTACTTTGCTGCCTAAATAGTCCCATCCTTGCTTTCCCCATTATCACGAGGTGTAATTGAGGAATGCCAAAAAGGCTTCTTGTGCTGCAATACTGCAATACTGAGACAAGCAAGTCTTTGCACCTTGCCCAGTCTCATCATTGCATTCTTTTGTGTCGTCCTTGTCCACCAGACCAAAGACGCATATGCTCTCCTTAGTTAGACGTTTAGCAATCCCACAGGAAGGTTCTCTGGCCCTATCATGGCCTCCGTTGCTCCCTGCTTGGGTAATTCATCTGGCTTAGTTCTTACTTTTGATTCAGTGTTTAATGCTTGTCCTCCTCCAAATTTCCCAGCCTTACAATCCCTTGCTGGAAGGAGTCTAGAGCTTGCAATATTTTTTTTCCAATTGGAAAAAGCTAATCATTCTATTGTTAGGGCGCAGTTGTACATTTTCTCGAGTGTCGTTAAGAGTTTGAGTCATTAGAGTTGAAAATATCGAACTTTATTTCCATTGCATATCAAATTCAACAATTTCCAAGATATCCACATTAAAAAAGACAATTGATAAGCTTATTATAAAAAATAGAAAGTTATAATACTTCAGTTTATTCTCATCTCGTGTTTACTGCAACTATTGAGCCCTATTTAAAGTAGCGTAGATTATTAAACACTTTTGATTTTTATATTTTTCAGGTTCCGAAGGCGGAAGTGCCAGCCAAGTGGGATCAGAAGCGAGCTTCGGATTAAGAAGGGGCAAATGTAAGTGGTTCAATGTGGCAAAGGGATGGGGATTTATCACGCCAGATGACGGTGGGCAAGACGTGTTTGTACATCAGGTAAGTGACTTTGCAACAATTTCACGAAAAAATTGAAACATAAAAGCTTCCACTATTTTTTATAACCCACCCATAATACGTTTTATAACCATATTAAATATTCCAGCGAGTCTATAACCATATCGCAGTTTATATTCCCATTTGGGCCTGTTTTAATTCACTGCATAAAAAAACTAGTCCCAGAAAATCAGGTATTATTGGAATAAAGAAATATCGCTTCGCAATAAATAACAAGAGCCAATCGTTCACAATAATGGGCAGGTACTTAAGGGCATTGTGTTTTACCCTCCCTTGTTTCCCGTTTTTTACCAACTACACTAACAGGTCTGAAGCAACAAGTACTTGTTTGATTTTATTGTTACGCTGTTAGACTGGCTCACCCCATCATAAAAATGAAATCATATTTTGTAAATAGTAAGTGTGATTGAATGACTGAATATTTTACATGGGCTATTATACTAGACGAGGGATTTCAAATGCACTCGAGATTGGATTACCGCAGTTATAAATATCTATTTGTTTTTTTTTGGTCTTGAGGTAATAGATAAACATTGGTCAAAGAATGTTATTCCCTGCATTTTGAGATTTATGTCATCCGTTAAATCGTTCAATCGGTCTTTCGTTATTAAATTTGTATATCTACTTGTAGGAGGACATTCAGGCATTCATCATGAGTTACGTTTGTGCCATTATTCGTAATTTACTTTTAAACTTCCTGCTAATTTCAAATTAGTATCAGTTTCGACAATTTGTACATCAATAAAGATGCGGATGTTTTTAATGTCTACTATTGTTTTTTGTTCAATTTCAAAAACCTACTCACTCCAATTTTTAAGCATACATAGATACTATACTATACTATAGTATAATACTATACTATACTATAGTATATTAAGTATTAAGACGTTCGAGATGCTTATACCATTTTTTGCGTGACCGTATTGAAATATATTTCGAATAAAATAATTTAAATTTCTTCGAAATGAACGAAATGTCAAAAATGAAATTTATACTTCTCGATCAGTTTAAAATATAATTTGCATTTTTGTGAAATTGTTTTTATGCATGCTATTTATTATTTTTTATATTGTTATGTTCGGTTCTGTTGATTAAAAAAATATGAATCTCCTTTTTTTTGTTCCTTTTGTGTGATGAATGAAGTAATAAATTATTTAGGACCACTTAAATGTATGTATCACTTACCGACGTGTTAGACTTGGAAACCAGTAAACACAACCTACCGTCCTGACAACCGATGCTGTGAATAAACAAAAAAAATCGATCGCGCAAAAACATCTTTTTCCTACTAGCGTGCGGAAAAGTCCACATTTCCGCACTCATTTTAGTGCGGAAAGAGTCACTTTTCACTAGTGCGGAAAAGTAAATTTTTCAAGTTCGTGGATAGTATACTGACATTTGAATAGTTAAAATACATATTTGTATGATTGTAGTCTACCAACTGACTGAAAAATTAATACATTTATCATAATTCTGCTATAATTTTCAATAAAAAAAAAACTTATTTTCCAATCATTTTTCAATGGCCCTGGTATAAGCCTCCTCAAATGAATGTCAAATAATAATAATTAATTTTTGATATGTATTTAATAGGAAATGTTTTTTTATGTAAACTTTTAGGTTTTTTCCGCATATAAGTAGAAAAAATAGTGTACCTAACACGTGCGTAAAGTTACTTTTCCGCACGCTAAAGCGTCGTTCGGCCATCTGCAATAGCGTGCGGAAAAGTATCACTTTCCGCACTAGTTAGGTAAACTACTATTTTAGCTTCAGTTTGTTTTTTAGAGACTATTTCCCTCATAAAAATGGTTTCTAGATAAAAAAAACTGTATGACATCGCAGTTTACCCTCGGCAAAACTTGACAGCTGTGGTCACCAAAAATTACTCATGAAATAGTCTTGTCAAATACCATTCAAGCATCTAATTCTTCACGTGAAAAAATTCGAGAAAACGCAATAAATAATAGTATATTATACACCAAGGTGGTGAAGACTATTATTTTTTACCGAACACCAAGATTATTTCGCGAGGGGCTTTGCCCCGAGCGGAATAAGGTGCGAGGTTTATCAATGTCTTCAACACCATGGTGTATATACAATTTTTTCCACTACTTGCCAAATTTAAGGCACAAATTAAAAATAATTCACAAACGCACCACGAGAAGCGTTTTCCCTGTCGTCTGACTGACAAGTACACTGTCAGTTTTTGATATATTACGAACGTACTCGTTATGTCATCAGTCATTTTGGTTGAGCGCGAATTTTAAATAATGGCAATTTTATTGAAATAATTTTATCTCGATAGGTAATTTCAAGCAGCAAATATGTTAAAGACAATCTCCTGGGTTCACAAAATTATGTTGCACAAGTTGTTGTTGAACTACTATCCCTGAATTCTCAAAATATTTGAATTTGTCCATTATTGACTTATTATTATTAATTAATTATTAACCACTAATAGAGAAATACAACTTCTCAGTTGGATAGAAGAAGCAATAATTGTCAACTTCACATCTAGTATTGGAAAAAGTAATATCTTTTAACAAAATGCATTAGTGCAAAAGCCAACACACATGCTTCTAAAATATTACTCAGCAACGTGTTTTTTCGGAAAAGTTAGATGCCCTTTAGAGAGCGTATTGAAAATTTGGATTTGATAAATCTTTCTCGGTTATAACTTGTAAGAAGCAGTTTCAAAGTTAATTGGATTGAAATTTGAATCAATTATAATCAAATACATACTATTTCTTATTTTCCTCTTAGTAAAAAATGTCATCACATTCTTGTAAACCATTTAACAATTTATTTGAAATAATCATTCTATTAATTAATATTAAAAACATATTGAAATAGTTGAATCCCGATAAAAATGTTGATAATCATCCTTAATAGTCCCAATTTAATTTCTTTTAGTAGAATCGTTGTTAACACTGACGTAAGGATGTACTCAATATAACTGTCTAGTCGACCAACGTGCCTGATTAATACCAAACTTCATTTCCTGCTCGGTGAATAGATAGACGACGTCCAATGTTGAAATGGCCATCTAGGTCACCCGAGGAAATGAAATAGCGGATGAACTAGCAAAGAGGGGGACTGAAATACCTTTCTGGGGGCCTGAACTCTATTGCGGAATCAGCCCCAATTTAGGTAATATTGGAAGAAATAGGTAAAGAGAAGATCTGACCATCGGAAAGATCTAGTAGGGCTTATACAATCAAAGATTCTTCTGGGTGACTACAACCTGTTGAGATCAAAAGAATGCATAAGTAAAAGTAAAACTGCGCTAAGAGTTTTAACAGGAATCCTAACGGGACATTATCGCCTGAATGGGCACCTGAAAAAGCTCAAAATAGTGGAGGAAGAAGAATGCAGATTTGGTGGAATGGAAAAAGAAACCTCCATCCACATACTTTCCAACTGCACAGTACACTCCAGAATCCTAGAGAGGAACATTTACCTAAGTTAAAACTTGCAGACATCCTAAAATTCCTCCGGGAAATAGGACTAAAGGAGCTACTAGTTTCTGAGACTCTCCTCAGAAACTAAGTAGAAGTAAGGGGGCACAATAGATCTTTTAGGTCTGAGTGAATGTCACCCCAAAATACATACATACATAGGTCACCCGATTTAACCCTCCTAGACTTTATATCTTAAAACCAAAATTTATAGTGATTTACGTCAGCAAATTATTAAAAAATGTCGACAAATACTCCTGAAATGTGACATAATGTTCGAAAATCATTTGAGGTTCGATTGTATCTTTGTATGTAAACCAATGGAAGTCAATTTGAGCAGCTTATAAAATAATTTAGTTTTGTTTTGCTGATTTGCTACGAATTAAAATGGTCCTATTAGTAAATTGGAATTATCCCAACTGATTTTTTACCCAACTAATTTTCTTTTATTCATTCATGTTATATTAAGCCGAGGCATCACTAAACTATGCCAGACCAGCGGCATAATCGCATGACCTAACCGGCACATGCGGCTGGACAGTATTCACTAGCGGCTAAATGTCGGTAATGATCAAAGGAATCTTCACGGTATTGCGAGTGGTAGACTGACACGTTTTTACTTAAATTACTAGTATATTTAACTAAATTCATGCCCTATCTGACATGTACGAAAAAAAATCGACAACTGGACAAAAATTGCTGTCAAAATAATACCTATTGACTGCCCAGAGCTGGCGAATTTTCTCGTGTCAGATAGGAACGAAAATTCAGTTATTCTTGATAGCTGGAACGCTACCGAAACGTTGAAATACGAATTATTAAAAACACAATTCGTTTAAATAAAGTTGGATGCTTGGGTGAGTAGTCACTACGTTATGGTAATACGGTAACTGCGGTACCTTTTAGAATGTAGATTTTTTAAGCTAGATAATTTATAAAAGGAAGAAGAATGTATCGAAGAATGTGTATGGCACTAACTAAAATGAGTTTGAATAGTTTATTGGGATACCTTGATATGAGTTTATTTATTGATGGTGTCTTCCAAAAAAAGATACCCAATTTCTTATCGATTTATTCGTGTTACATTATTTTTAAGCATAGCTACTGGTAGATGAATTCACATATAAAAACTTTTTAATAGAAAGCATATAATAGTGTCTCCATTTTGGTAGCGTTTCTCGGCTAGTAATAAAGATAGAGCCTCGCTAATTCTTGTGAAACGTTTTATGATCCCAAAAAAATTTTGGAACCATTTTATTTTCGAATCTTTACTTTTTGGGATGAGCGAAAAGCGTATTTCCTAGATTCGCGATAAAATAGAATATTTCTGCACGTATTATTGCCCGACTAGTTCGATTTTCTGCCCATTTCGTTTTTCGAAGGCTTTCAATATCACTGAGGGAGCCTGTGATTGAGAGAAAATTAAATTTCTTCTGTTGAAGATGCAGATTTCTGTTATGTGTAGTCCGTGCTTTACGTTATTATATACAACTGCTGCTCCTACGCCTGTTGATGTCTTGGAAGCACCTGTACATATAAGGAGCAATTCTGTGAGCAAATGTTAAATATAGAATAGAATATAGAATTGACCCTAAATAATAAGAAGTTGTTAAAAATTAACAGCTTGCCGTTAAATTTGGCGAAGTTTCCGCTATTAGAAATGCTTTAATCTATACATTGTCAAGATTATGATTCAAATTTCAACATGTATGGTATCCAATGAAGAGTTTTCCGTTAATACTTTAAAGCTTATTATGCATAAAGACTAGCAAAAATGGGTTAGCAAATTATCTTATTTTTAACTGAGTGTTAAAATTCAACATTTGCTTACAGAATTGCTCCTTTTGTCAGGCAGTTTCTGTAAGAGTTAATTATCTCTAGACAGCGGGTTTGGGCCAAAGGATTCTTATACTCTCAGATAGCCAGGCAGCACTGAAATCTTTTTCATGTTCCAAGATCTGGACTGGACTGGACTGGGACGCCTAAAAACTCAACTCTGTGGCAAACATAATAGAGTCGCGGGGCACAAGCGGTAGGCAATCCAACGGTTGAAACTGCAATTAGTGGTCCTGAATCAGTATTTAGAATATCAAAAACTGTTCCACGTGGTTGTACGTCGCGGGGGATTCAAGATAAACGTGCAGGAACAAAGCAAGTTCCTGGTCAAACAAACACTCGGAGTCGCTGATTAACAAAATATTAAACCTCAGCAGGAACCAGAAAAGAAAAGTGGAGGGACTACTCACCGGTCACTAGGGAGGATTTCTCCAAGAATGACCTAGCCTGATAATGGCTACTGGTAACTTTGGGGGTCTTTGGAAGAAATTGGTATAGTTGACGTGAACATTTGAAGGTTAAAACATGAACGTTTGAGTTTTGGAGAAAGGAAAATATGAATGCTAATTTTTATTAGCTTCTTAGGTCCAGTGGCATTTTTTTGTATTTAACTTGTAGGCAATTTATGGGACATGATCTGTAACCTGCGGTCGTTGTGCTGAGAGCATTTTGTATTCCATATAGTGAATTTGAAGTGCCCTTTCTGGTTACAGAAAATGAATGAATTTCATAGTTTTTTCTTTTTCTGTAAAGAATGAAAATACGTACTAAATTAAAGCAGAGTTTTGAAGAACTCTCTATTTGTTAAACTGAGCTGGAAGATCAAACAAAATGTCAGATTCTCGTATACAAACTACGTAATCCTCACGAATAAGGTTCATACAGATCTCAATTTTTTCATTTTCCAAAAACTATTTTAATTACCAATACAACATTGTTTAAAGTATTAATGACTTTTTGGCTTCTTCAAATCATTTAGATAACCAACTAATCTACATATTTTTACTTTCAATAATACGTCATAGACCAAAAGTATGAATATTTTTACGCTCGAAGTGGCAAGCTCTTTTTAAAAAGAAATTTTCGATCCATAGATATCCACATGCACCGGAAGTAGGGAGCGATGCACAGCTGCATAGAAAAGTGTCTTAATCATAGGAGTACTTTTTCTCAAGACCCACATTCACGTTGACTATGAACCATTGAATAGATCTAATACGTGGTAGTTATTTAATAGACCGTTATAAATTATTTCATTAACCGTTTTTAACATTAAATTTATAATATTTAAATAACTTGAGAAAAAAAATAGAATTTCATAATAATATTTAGAGTTCGTATAATAACCATTTTGGTGTGCGTCAACGATTGTTAATGTCCTTCTAACACATTACGTTGGAAGAAATGGAAAAAAGGCAGGTCTGTGATTAATCCTAATCAAAATATCACAATAATGAACCGTTTGGAGCCCTTTTATGCAAGCGTTTTGTGTCGTCCGACGTACGACGTTGAATTATCCATTTGAGCAAATATGTGTTTATTCATACGGTGCCGTTGCGTTTTGCTGACGGAACGTTCTCTAAATCATGCCGTCGTGTTCTAGAGAACTCTGCGTCAAATTTGTCGCTGCTATTCATCTAAGTACATTTCGTAGAATAGGGCTATTTATAGAAACGCCAGAAGTACCAGACACTGCCAACTTGACCGAATACTACTGAAGGCTCGAAAACGTTCTCAAAATCGTCTACATAAAAGTAATTTTAAAAACGCAACGTTAACCTAAGGTTGAACGTCGAGCGACATAAAACGCTTGCATAAAAGGGCTCTTAAGTGTATTACAAACGTTAACCCCAATCTTGGACTTAGAAAATTTCATTAGATGATGTTTAGATTACGCACAAGCGCGACCTATCAATCGGGAGAAATTACACTATTCCAAATAGGATGCAGACGTACCTTTCAATGAGTGCTACGTCTTTTTCCAATGTCCCACTGACAGTTCTCGTCAGGTTTGTACTTTGTTGTTTACGGTAAATTATTATTTATGGAAAGAAAATATTAATCTTATTGTTATAGTTATTTAAATAATACAAAAATATGCCCTACACGGAAAAACATTAGCATTTTGAAGGTTCTCAAGTATTTTCAGTAAGAAAAAGAAGCTGGTAATTATTAATTTCGTAGCCTTTTCGAATTTGGCTGAATACGATCCTGATGATTTTATTTATCAAATTTAATGTTAGCTACATGTCAAAATAGCAAATAAAATAAACGGCATACCGAAAACCCGGATATATACGTCTCAAACCATGAAGCACACCAAGAAGACTATCGAATGTACTATAACTACCAAAATAAATAGATGAAAAATACACTATCCTCCAAAATTATGGCAATTATGGAAATAAAGTTGTTTTTTTTCTTTTATTTTTGCAACACCCTGTTAAATTCAGAATTCAGAAACAATCGCTACATCCCTAACCGAATCTTCTATACATTTTCGTTCAAGAATCAACTCTGTTATCAAAGTAGATACACAATTTTCATATTTGAAGTAATTTGATTGAAATTCAAGAAATTGTTGCTTCGAGAAATTGAATGTTTACATGATACTATTTTTTCTTTGACGATCCCTGAGGTGTGTGCATAGGCGTGCGCAGACTTTTTTATTAGGGGGGCTAAATATCAAATTGGAATCTATTGATGAAAAAAACAACCTAACCGTGCCCGCCAAAACATTGCTTTTGCATATTGCCGCCCTTCAATTTCTCGCAATTCATTTTAAGAATAAAAAACTGCTTTCTCGTATCCTTGAAAGAACGTTAAAATCTAAAAATTATGAAATGTTTTCAATAGATTGATATTTTGATTACTTGGGGTGGACGTAGGCACGCCTATGGGTGTGTGACCAAAATTGACCCTATTTGAGGCTTTCGGCAGTTCTGCCTATGAGAACTTTTGTTCGCCATCTCAGGACGTACAATATACTAAAATTTCATTCATTTTGACCGGGACCAGATTAGTACTTAAGAAGTACGAGGTCCTTTAACATTTTTAGTTAAAAAAAACATTTTTTTAACAAAAATTTTTTTTTGGGACTGTTATAATTAGTAGATAAATTAGTGTATTGTGAATGTTCACCTTGTAATACCAGCCAAAAATGATTTTTACATAATTTCTAGTGTATTTTAGAATCATGGTTGGATTATTTATATTCTTTATTGCAGAGCGTTATCCAGATGAGCGGCTTTCGTTCGCTGGGGGATGAAGAAGAAGTAGAATTTGAATGCCAAATATCAGACAAAGGATTAGAAGCCACAAAAGTTACTGGACCACAAAATGCAGACTGCCGAGGGTCACATAGGCGACCCGTCTCGAAAAAACGCTTTAGGAAAATAAGGTGCCGTATCGAACGTTGTAATATTCATTTTTTGATTAATTTTACTTGCTTTTCGTTTAAATTTTGAATCATTCTGTACAAAATATTTTTATTCTAGATGTTACAATTGTGGTGAATTCGCCAATCACATTGCTGCGAAATGTCAACTCGGACCCCAACCGAAACGTTGCCATAATTGCAAAAGTGAAGACCATCTGATCGCCGATTGTCCCACAAAGGCGGAACGGCCGCCCAGATCGGGGGGCGGCACAGATGGAGACACATCTGGAGGCGAACAAAACGGGAACGGAACGACACCGCCTGAATCTGAAGCACATGATGCTGGTAGCTCCATCTCTAAGGCAGCAGCGAAAAAATAATAAAGAGAACTAAGAAAATAATGACGTGTTCGAGAAAGTAATGGTAACGACGCCATTTTTTTACCAATTATTAATTTTGATTAAGTACCTATATACAAGTTTATTTTGATTGCAAGAATAATAACAATTAATCAAGTTTTATTGTGTGTTAATAAGTTGGTGGTAAAAAGGTGACGTTTATACTTGATAATAATACCCTTACTGAATTACCGAGTGTGTTCAGTTATTTGGTGTTACAACGTTAGGTGTCAGCACTTACACTATATATAAAAATATTGAGTATTTTTTGAATACAATAAACTTTTAATAGAATCTTTATATTTTTGAAATTTTAACTAAACAATTGAATAATATTTGGGTAATTTTTAAATTCAAGAAATATTCAATATTGGATAATTGCTACCTGCTTAGGTATAAGTATTTCTGGGCGATATTTAAGAGATAGTAAAATAATAACAAAAAAAGAAAATAACCGAAATCTGCTTCTAATTCAATCTAGAGGTTTTTAATTACATCATATTTTAAAATACACCGGCGCCTATTCATACAAAAATTTGATAAACAAGTCCACTAAGAACAAAAACATTTCACTGTATTACCATAATTTAGAACACTCTATTTTTTCCACACTTTCCACCATTTTTTTCAACACTTTGGGTACGGTACGTTTACATCAATTTCAATTCATATTTTCCTAGTGTGACTTGTTTCCAAAATAATAGGTATATTATGAAGTGCAATCCACTAACATCGTGGATAAATTCATTTTCATACAAGGTGTTACCTAAAATAATCAAAAACTATCGAATTTACATATCGTGCTGTGAAAATTTTCTTTTAATCAAATAAACCGTGGGTCTTATTATTTGACAATATATAGGGTGTTCAACTTCAAATTTTGAACACATGTTTTTTTAGGTAATATGAATAAGTGACAAAGCTTTGTCTTCAGATTAACAGAATAAAATAGGAATAAAAATGTACTGTAATTATGCAACTTATATCCCAGCAAACATTTTGGTCTGGGAAATTAACTGCCCACTAACTGTTCCCCTCCCTTAGTAATTCTGGCCAATTAACTTTTTCAGTTAAAAGCCCAGTATATATAGGTCACTACGGCCGACAGTCGGGCCCGAGTCTCTAAGCCTTTATTTCATTTGGAAGGCCATCATTGCCCCATTACAACAATTCCAACACTATTCACTGATATTGTAAAGGCCCATTGAAGGGCTACAATTCAATTTCCACTTCTATACTTCATTGGCCCAACAGCCTGGAAATTACATTTAGAACCTACATACACTCAACAGTGCAACTCCTGGAGACAATTTATCACTTTCAATTTTGATCGCTATACACAGTAGGTAAAATTAATTTCTGTTGGCTATCTAATTCGAAAGAAAGAAATTTGTCACCAAGTAAAGTAAAGTTATGGAACCATAACACAAGCCATCCAATAGATAATAAACATTCTCTGCTAGAGACTAAAATTATAGCTTAAAAAAATGTAATGTGAGTTTCCATTTTGAACAGTCCAAACTAACAATGTTTAATTATTTTAAGACAACAAACATTTTTAAAACATACATATAATTCAAATAAATACATTTGATACGAAAAAAAAAACAGTTCTAAAAACATTTTTAACTTAAAAATAAAATTGTCTTTTCTGACTAAGAACTAACAAAATCTGTCTGACAGTTGCATCCATAACTGAGAAAAAGTCATTTAAATTAGTTCAGTCCGGGGCGTAGTACTCAATTGGAGATCTCTTTTTATTAAATTTAAATATTCTTATCACACTTTCGATATTTGCACTAATAGTGCCTATTTTTCGTTAGTTTTGAACTAGATAGTTCAACCACATACAAGCAATAAAATTGAGCAAATATCTCAAAAAACTCAAATTATTCAATTTACATAGAATCTCTATGAAAGTAAAAAATACATCTAATACTAGAATTAGTTTAGTGGCCTCACATTTATGGGACATAAAAGTTTCCTTAATCAAGTACAACTCCCCTGACTGGACTAATTTTAACAAATATTTTATGGTATATGTCGTCGCTTTTCTCTTCCCCCTTCTCTATCGCCTGCAGATCGAAGCCACATTTTAATTACAGATTCTACATCAAATACTGTTACATTTCTTGATAGTGGGTTTCTTCGAACTACAGCTAAAAATTATACAGCAATTAGTTTTGGACCTAGGTAAAGTATAAAAATCAATTCTTAAACAAATTTAATTTGTTTAAAACTAGACTAATTCAATATTGCCCTATTTCATAAAAGGGAGCGTTAAAAGTAATAAAAAATGAAAACATGTATACCTATTATAAGTTTTATAACATTTTAAAGTTCTTTAAAGGAAGAACGGCCATTCCTTCCACTCCAATTCATCCTCAATGCCAGGTCATGTGATATAAGCTTGCTTAATGCTTTTCGTGTCAAGTCCGCATAGTCTTTTCCTCCAACAATGGCATATGTTCCACTCTACAAAAATTATGTAATTATAAAAAACTACACTCACATTAGCAAGATGAAATGTGTATGTACTAAAATCAGACTGTATGGGTGATATTATTCCTTATTGCTCAGTTCTGTAAAAACTTTTTAGTTTCAATTGGGATACTTTCACTAATAGTTTGGTTATCATCACTAGAAGAATCATAATAAACTGATGATTCGAAATCACTATTGCTTTCATTCTCTGCTCTAACTATATTTTCGTTATCACTGAATTTTTTTGCAGTGTTATCTTCAGCATCATTTAAATTTACGGTATCAAAAGCTGTTTGTGGTATGTGGTTTCCATCACTGATAACCGAAGTTTTCTTTAAGGAAATTACCGGTTTTTGTTGCCTACCCAAATCATCTAAATCAAGTAGGTTAAGCGTCTCATTACACTGACTTTTGATTTGTCTGTAATAATAACTTTTACTTTTATGTTTGAAAGCCATCCTGAACTAATTACGATGGGTTAATAGTACCTAATACTTATGTTCTAATAAGGCTGCAAAAAAATTGAGGTTAGTAAACTACTTCGTATATGGTATAATATACTTACTTTTGATCATCATCCTGTTTCGACATGGTATATGTGGTCTGTGATGGTATCTTGCCAGTAATATAAACTCATATATTCACTAATTGAAATATAAACAGCAAAAACGCCGAAATTACTTGTTGCACACCACGCACATGCACACCATGCACACCATGCACCCCATTTGTACACTCACTACACCCCTATCGGCTGACGGCTTAACTTATGTGCCAAATGTCATTTTTTCATGCCTTGTACACTGTGAAGATGCCAGCCACAAATAACACTTGAAATTTATTTTCCCATCACAGGCAAGTGTGGGCCAAATGTTTACCACTAATGAAGTGTTAACAGTTGTTAAAAGCAGATTAAAAATAATAACAATTAATAAATTATGTTTTGTGAAAAATTGAAACAAAGAATGACATAGGTAATCTCAGGACTAGTAATGGCCCTTCACATGTTAGCTAATGCTATGGCATGTTGTCGCTAATAGATAATAGGCCTTCAATGTTTTTTCCAGTAATGGCCCATTACCAAAGAAAGAATGTTGGCCTGATAAATATTTGCCACCCCCATCATTTTCCCAGCAAATACTACAATGGGCCGGCTATTTCCCGAACTTTCATTGTTTGTTGGGATTGCAGATGCGTCACTAGGGTAAATGTGAAGTTGACGATAGTCTTAGTTTGTGTTTCAATGTTCCAGCTTAAACGGGACAAAATAATGATATGTTGACATTGTTTTGACATTTATTATTCCCTCTTCGGAACACAGATAAAAGTAGAAAAAGTTGGTTTGGATCTGCAAACAAATTATTTTTGTTGTCAAGATAATTTTAATATACCTAAGTGAAATACATGCATAGAGAATATAACTCATTATACAAAGCATAAACACGAATTAATTCCAAATAAAATATAAATCAAAGTAAAACCACTAGAAAATGCAAAACTATATCTTATGACTATTTTATTCCAGAAGCAGAACAACACTATTAAATTTTTTAAAACATAGCGAGATGTAACAAAAATATGTTTTTAGTGGAACACCCTATTGAAATTTATATATATATATACTAAGTGGTCCAGTTTTAGAGGTCCTAAAATTTTCTGAAGATCCATCGAAAACTTGACATAGTATCTTAGAGCTTCTTCTTCATAAAACTAGATAAAGATTAGGTACTTTTCAATTGAATCTTCATTTATGTGCTTCAACACTTGCTACTGGAACGCCTCCTGGTACCAAGTAGAGGAAAAAATATTGTAGCTGCTTTTCTAATTCTTCCAGTAAAAATTCAGAAACCTGCTTATTTCCATTCCAATTTTAGCTCTCCGTTAAAAGGATTGGATAA
Source organism: Galerucella tenella (assembly GCA_910591685.1). NCBI lineage: Eukaryota > Metazoa > Arthropoda > Insecta > Coleoptera > Chrysomelidae > Galerucella > Galerucella tenella. The sequence continues at coordinate 37,224 of CAJUYH010002730.1, forward strand.
TTTCAGTTTTCCTCAACCACTTTCTGGAATTGGCATCATTCCTTCACTCAATAGCTGTAATTTTGTCCCACACCATTTTACAACGTCTAAAATTGTTCCACTTTGAATGATATTGTATATTTGTAATTTTTGGAAAAAAATGTACATTTTTTCATATGCCATATATATAAGTGTAGGTTAGTTTTAGATTTGACGTAGTACGACACCATTGTTTTTTTAAGACGCAAATTCAAAATTTGTAATTTTATATAATATATAATTTTGTAAATTACATAAGGTAGTTCAAAATATAGGTATACATTCATTTTGAAATACCCTGTGTAATAATGAATTTATTTATTAATTCCTGGTTATTTTATAAATTATTTGTTTATAATATTTTTTATTCAAATTATGAAAACATTATTTATTTTGGGCGTATTTTATTGACAGTTTTTATTTTTCTAATTTTATAATTTTATTCGCTTGGCAACACAAAACGTTCTCAGAACATTCCAAACATAACCTACGAAAATATTTCATCATTTCCAATTTTCAAACCAACAATGCCTCTACTGGCAAAATCATTGTATACTGGGTGAGGAACTGTATTTCTACCTCCTATTTAGACTCTTATCTCTGCTTTACTAATATACAGGGTAAAATGTGAATTATGACTGAAACTTCTTTTGGTAAGTAATAACCATTAATTCGGCTACATATGTTTTCTAGTTTCAACGAATCAGTTAATTAGGAAGTGTAACATTTTACCAGAATATAAGACAAATCAAAACTAGTTCTAAAAGAAAATTCAGTGAAAACTCACACTTCGCCCTGTAGGTACTTACATTAGTAAACAATGGAAGAAGGCAATAATTGATAGATAAATGTACAGCTCTTCACAACACTCTGTATAATATTTAAAATGTTATTGTTATTATCTGAAAATTGTTGAGGTATGAATAATTTTTTCAAGGAAATATGAATATTTCTGTTACGTTATATGTTGTCAAGGTTAAAAGGCGATATTTTTCGTAGAGTGTAGCTGCCCTTGCAACACACATTCTTCAATATGGCGTCGACTACACAAAAAAGAAAAATAAAGGACACCTACGTTAAATAAGAAATACACCAATTTTACTTTTAGTCATGTACGTTTCGAATTTACAAAAAAAAAGTTTTAAGTTTTAGGATTTACCTGAACTACCCCCGCGTAGCAGGACTTATATAACGATCTACCTCAATTTTGTAAAGATATTTTTTTATGAATAAGTAATTGTAGGCATTAAACATAGTGTGGATAGTTTCCATTTTTGTTTTTCGTAAATGTACCTGAAAAGAGAAGTGGACCATTTCGTACAAAATATTTGAAAGAGATATACAATGTGATAATGAAAAATAATTTTTTTTTCAGAATTCCAAAATAATCTTATGAGATCATTGGTGCATAGATGTAATATGTCTAAAATGAATAGTGTCTGGTCACAGAGTACACCATCTAACAAGAGACGAAAGCTTTGTCGGTTTCTTTGAAGTCGGACATACGATATTGAGCTGAAATACGTCGCGGGATTGAAACATAAACTACCTGATACATTGAGAAAAGTGATACGATTATTTGTTCGAAGTAAATCATAACTACACTAAGAAAAATGGTAGTGTTGATGAACACCCCTCCCAATTAGGAGTATAGACTTTTTTCTTAACTACTAACATTAAAACACCTTATTATTCATCTCATGTGTCTAATGAGAAGTAGCTTATTTTCAACCTAGGTAAATAATCATTATTCACCTAAGTTGATAATGAAATTACCTGGAAATTTATACATTTTATAAAATGAATATCAAAAATGAACTCTACAAAATGGCCTTGGACAATATATAGAAATTATCAAAGGTAATACCTCGAGTGCTTCAAATTTTATCGATAATTTTTTCTTTTCCACGAAAACTTGTTTATTTGGCAATAATATGAAAACAAACCGATTGATAAAATCACTAGTCCGCTAGGACGAGGGATTTTATCTAAATTCGGTTTGTTTGAATGTTTTTGCCTCAAATAAACAAGTTTGAGTGATGAAAATAAAAAATTATGTGATAAAATTTGAAGAGCGAGTTGTATTTGGGAAGATTATTTTTTTCAACAATTTAAAATTTTGTATTACCTGAATGTTCAATATTCTCTTGGGTGATGGCACTCAATCGGTTTGTGTTCATTTTTCAATAAACGTCGAAGCACTTTTAGTTGTCAATAATGACAAATTCAAAGTAAAATTTTGACGTTTCGATGTAAACGGTTTTATCGATGAGGAAGCAGAATTATCAGTATAATACCGATTGATTGGCTAGAATAATGTATTGCTATTGGTTAAAACCACCAAAATGTCAGATTTTGACAAGTGAAAAAAATAATCAAAAATATAAAAATCGTTTCAATTCAATAAAATAATATACGGTGAACTGAGGGGAATGAACGGAGGGGACGACTTGACATAGATAGATTAATAATTAACTCACGCATGTGCACAAAAATTTTCGATCACGAAAACTACTTTCTTTCGCCTCTTCTTAGATGGTGTACTCTGTGGTCTGTCAAAACTCCTATTGCGAAATCCACTGGTGGCACTAGTGCGCACTAAGCGAAAGTAAAAGCACTCTCTCCCTCTCTCTTGGTGCTGCCAAAATTCTGCACTGGTTTGGAAAATGTTAATGTTCGTTCCAGACATGCACCAATTTAGTGCGAATTCGGCTGGCCAGCACTCGGTGTGCGGTTTGTAGCACACAAATCAACGTCGGCTTAAAAACTGCACTGGTGTGGCTCGCATAAGTGTTGCATGGTAACTCCACCGGATCTGCGTGTTAGCAGCATTTACATGGCACTGAGGAAATGCGAATTGAGCTGAGGAAGGCCGTGCACTAATTTTGCTCCACAGTCGAATTCGCCATTAGTGCAGCTTTATTCTGGCTTATGCAACCTCTCAATCTCACCTAGTCATAGCTTCCCAAGAGTGTCATTGATGTTTCTATTGGTTAGATTTTCTTTTCGGCGATGACAATTCAATGTTATAAATGTCGTCAGATCTGATTAACTGCTGCCAGAATAATTTTGTTTTTAGAAAATTCAGTGAAACCTTCAAGCGAACACTGAAAGAACTTGTATTCTGCGGCATGTCCACCGACTATCATTTTGACACTAATGACAATCGGGAATGACAATGACAATGGGGAAAAATAGTTATTTGAGCATGAACAACGTCGAGAAGGTCACTAAATCGGAGCCAAATGGACTCAAACACGATCAAAATATAGCTATTAAGAACCAAGAGTTATGCAATGAATGCTTTTTTATCTTGAGGGCGACTGTCACATGACGTCATGTGGACTTGCCCTATTGACGTCTCATTGAAATTTTTTGATATATAATTATGGATACATTGAGAATAGAAAATAATTGTTTGATCACGCTGTATATTTCTTAAGCAAATAACAATATGTACTTAATAAGAACTGTTTAACCTTACGGTATGTGAGTGCTAAACAACGGTTTTTTTAGTAAATACGGAGTAAATGCAAAAATCGATATAACTTTAGGTTGGATAGAACATTGAATAAGTAACATATTTTTTTACAAACATACACATGCCACCAAAAAGCAATGGATTGACATACTCAATATTTGCAAATAATGGGCCTTTTAGTAAACTTGTTTTATTAATTTATTTAATAGAAGCCCATGACCTTGAAAGTAAGTAAAATTTTGCAAAGCTATTTCCCTCTGGTTTTTGACAGCTAATCTCTGCATGAAATTTGACAATATGCGATATTGCTGTTATTTGGTTTATTATCTCTTTTTTTTGTTTCGTTTTGACTCAATTTTCACAAAGCACATGTACAAGAAGATTCGTAAATTAAATCAATCTAACCATAAAAACAAAACTGCCGCTGGAATGCATTTCTGTCAAATAATGCTAGCATAATTCCGGGAGAGGTGTCAAGGTCAAATTAATGTTCAAATTACTATCAACTACAAAAAGTTTTTTATCTGCCTTCATGAAGATGTTGAACTATATATAGTCAATGAGTTGGTTGTAGGGATGTTTGTGAAAAAAATATAAAACTATTTAATTATTTTTGTTCCTTTTTAAAAAACCAGTTTTATAACCATATACCTCTTTTGTAAAGTTCGTCAAAAAGCAATTGCAGAAGCTAAAACACGACATGTTCGTAACCTTTGCCGACTTTTTCCTCTGAGCAGTTATAACGATTAATAGCGATGAACAAGTGTTTCAAATTCTGCAATTGTTTTTGGATCAACGTTACCTATGTATACCTATTTATATGTATTTTTTACTACCAATAGACTGATTTTTCTTCTCAGGGATGTAACAATATAACAATGTCTTCGAACCAAATAGCGAAGTTTCTATTATTCCAAATATACGTAACATAGGGTAGTTTGCAAGAAGTTGTTTTATTTCTTAAACCTAATCAACCAGTTTGTCAGGTCATTAAAAAAAGAGCATAAGTTTGTTATACAAATAATTATAATTTATTTCTGATGGTGCAAATGTTATTGTGGAGCCGGTCGAGGAGTGAAGTTCCTGAGGAATTTCTCAGTGACTGGTAGCTCTTTTAGATCCATTCCCGAATAAACTTTAGGATATATGTAGGCTTCAGATTAGTTACCTAAGTGTCCCTTTTCTATACAGTAGTCGATCCTAGCTGTTGTGCCCTAGGAATCTGAATTGTAGTGCAATTTGCAAGTATGTGGATGGATATTTCTTATTCCATTTACAGAATCTACATCTATCTGTCTCCATTATTTCGAGTATTTTCAGGTGCTCCTTCAGACGACAATGTCCCGTTAGGATCCCTGTTTTACTTATTCATTCATTCATTTGATCTCAACTGCTTGTAGTCACCGAGAAGTATATTTGATTGTGTGAGCCCTACTAGATCTTTCCAATGACGAGATCTTATCTTCTTTCCTATTTCTTCCAATATTACAAAAAGCTTCCGGCTCCTGAAAGAGTGTTTCAGTCTCTCTCTTTGCTATTCCATTCTGTCATGGAATCCATAGTATGTCGATGATGTCGATCCCAATTATATAATAAGCACTTATCACAGGACGTAAAATTGAGGAACCACACGTGGTCCAATCTATGAAATCCAGCAAAATAAATGAATAAACTTTAACATTGTTTATGTTGACATCAGATAAGTCTCTTTACTCTTTTAATATGTTTTCATTACCTACTCCAATATTTTGTCAGTTTTGGTATTTTAAATTTATATTTTGGTACGATACCCTACATGTACAAATATTTTCACTACCGTATCTCCATAGAATTGAATTAAATTTTGACTTTTTCTTCAAAGCGTATTGTTTATAATCCATATAATAATTCAAATGCTGCTCAATTATCTATTATTTTGCATCATCCTATTTTATAATCTTGAATTACCAGTTGTGTGAATTAAATTATCAATTTCATTCTAAGAATAAACTCATTTCAATTTATAGATTGGTATAGAACATTGTCGATGCCAAGGTTAATAATAATTAACCAAAAATTATTCTCTAAAAGTAAACAGGGTGCTGTGCTATACCTACTTCAAGAGGGTAATTATTGATTAGTAATTAGCATTGGTACATTGACATTTGTTAGTTCAAAGAAGTAACGTTTCAAGGCGCAAAGCCGATTCGATGTAGACGCGACCGTTGGCACGTGCCAATAAGCCAGCCGTTTGCCAATTAAAATCGTTGAAGTGTCGGTCTCCTTCAAAGGAAGCCAATGAAAACATGCCAACCACTGGCCACGCGACTTTAGTTTTGATTATTTGATTTAAACTGTCTGTCAGTTAGCAGGTGTTTTCAAATGGATGGACTAACGAGAGAGTTATTAATTTACAGACGGTAAATCGCGGCATAGTGTAGAAGCGCCTTTAGAAAGCAATACAAAAATTATTATTATTAAAATAGAAAATAGATGAGAAACTGATAAGTAGAAAGTAAATCGCGATTGAATCAAAAATTTTAAAAATGAAGTAATATAAATTAAAACAAATATAAAGCTGTAGATCGCAATGAAATTCTTCATATATGTATTCTTTTTCTGTCACATTCCCAAATAGCAGCGAGAAATGAATGTAAAAATAGTTATGAATTTGATTTATTATAAAACTGATAAGCGTTTGTAATCAAATATTGTGTGTAGATACTAGAAATATATGTCAGGATGGCCGAGCAGTCTAAGGCGCCAGACTCAAGGTTATCCTTGCCTGTACAATTCAGGTTTCGAGCGTTCTGGTCCACTCTGTGGGCGTGGGTTCGAATCCCACTTCTGACATTATTTTTTTTTATTTTTACGTGAATATATAACTAACTGAATCATACTTAAGTATGATAATTGATATATTATAATTTTCCTACGATCACATAGGAAAGTGACATATATATCGCACTGTCTAGTTCTATGGCCTTTATTCATACGCATACGGAAAAAAAAACTTATCCGTACGTGTACGGATAAAAAAAGCTGTCAAATGAATTTTTATTAAGATTGACCACTGGCAAGCTGTCAAATATATAATTTTTAATTAGATAATATACCTATGTAGTATCTAAATTTGACGCGATCTATTTGAAAAGTGAAATTTCTGTCATTCTCTTGATTGGGCGCGGTCGAGGATCGACCAACCAACTAATCCAAATCACCTGTTATAATAGTAGGAAAATGTAATCATCTTGAAAGGTAATTATGATAAGTATGTACTAAGTATGATGATCAATAATACTTTCAATTTCTATAATTATCCAACCAATTAATAATTGTTATAACCTACCTATATTATATATAGTTAAACTAATTGAATTTTTCTCACTATTGACAGTTGTTGTTAATTTTGAAATCAATTATGTTGACTTTAATTGTAACACTTTGTTTATTAATATGTCAGATGTTGATTACACATTACCTATTTGGTGAAATCATCATGTGATCGTAGGAAAAATACTGTACATTACTCGTGCGAAAGTAATTTTTCACACTCGTGTGATTGTCGCACTCGGCTCGTGCCTAGTGCTACAATATTTCCCACTCGGGTGAAAAATGTCACTTTCCGCACACGTGTTGTAATATACTATATATTGTCAAATCGTCGCATACTGCTTGGCTAAAAAACAGCTCGATTCGTTAGCATGATACCTACATCACTCTACAGCAAGTCCTAGTGCTCATCGCCCGATAGTTCAAATTATAATGTTTGAGACTGTGAATATGTTAGAATTGGATAACATACTTTCTTTTTTTAATACCTTTTGCATTATACAGGGTGTCCCAGGAGCTCGTACCAAAAGCTTGGGAGGTGACAGATAGGCTAATAATAATGTTGGTATTTCATATAAAATTTTTCCTTTACGTCTTCGTTAACGAACTATAGGGCTCTAAAGTTGGGAATGAAAAATGGTTTTTTATTTACAACTATTAAATGGCTGATTGGAAATTAGTAATATTTTAACCGTTGATAAACACCATAATTGCACACTTTTTGGCGTGATATACAAGTCTACAACATATTTGTGAACTCAGGTACCGACTAAGTTAAATGGTGGATGCGCCATTTTTTGGTAAGTAAAACTTTTTTCAGTTATAAATGCAACAATTGGTTTTTGTGAACATTTTTAGAGATATCAAGTCCTCTTGTGACATCTCGATAACATTAACGGTTTAAGAGATACGGGCAATTTTATGTCGCACTGCACACCTATTGGCGCATTAACATTTATTTTGAATGTACGATTACAGGAAGCATCCTGTATTATTATTAAATTATTAATAAATCGGTGCAGTCTACATTTAAAAATATAAGCTTTCACTTTGTTTAACCATAAAGAACTTTATTGAAAACGAACATTACTTTAATAAAAGTAAAAATAGCAACAAAACCCTGAAAAATGAATAACTACATTAGGTACATTAGCAGATAAAAAAAAACGAGAAACCAAGTAATTAACGACATTAAAAAAGTCGAAACGGTTAAAAAAAATTACACCAATTTATTAATAATTTGCTAATAATACAGGATGCTTCCTGTAATCGTACATTCAAAATAAATGTGAATGCGCCAATAGGTGTGTCATTAAACAACCCAAATTTACCCGATAAAATACAAACCACTTGTGCAATTATAAGTGATAAAAACTCATCTTCCTCAATATCTAGTAAGCGGACGTCACTTTTACACAATGACAATGAGTCGCAAGTTTGGTTAATGAAGATAATTATTTTTGTTGTTCATCCATATATTCTGTCGTTAATTTTCTTGCCAAAAAACACTCAAGCTGTTCTTTTATCAGAAAAATTTCTCTTTAACTCAAAGTTTTGCTGACATTAGATAAAATCGCCCCAACTTCGGTGTCGCGATTTTATCATGTCAGTTTTTCTCGAAAAATTAGTGATTGGCAAAACTGTTTCGTTGCAAAGAGAAATTTAACCGATAAAAAAAAGCTCTTCTGTTTTTACTGTTGACACATTTATATGTATATACGGAAACTTTTATTTTAAAATTTCACATCTAGACATATAAGACCGATTTTATTTACCACTAGGTTCATCCTTAGTACTTGTGAAGAATACAAGGAATAGGAAGAATGAAAGTGTATGATGCAAATTTTATAATTTTATTAAAACACACACAAACATTTTAAACTGCCTTTTACAAAATCACAAAACGCTTGTCTTTTTGTCTTCTTCAGAACAAGGGGAAGTTGGGTTTTTTAACTGTAAAAGAAAAGTAACTATTAGTAAAAACCTTTCAAGATTCACCTCACAGTTCATACGAAAGCACAGTTAGACTGACCTTGAACAATATCTACAGTCAATTTTTCAATCGATAACAGTACAATAGTCCATGAATATTGTTTAAGCCGGTATCTCCACATAACCTGCTAGGTGAACATAATTTTGAAATTCATGAATGACATTTTAATAAACCTTTCGCTAGTGTTTTAGCCAACAAAAATATTTTAGGAGCCAAATTGCTTAGGTTATGTTAATTTATAATAACTGGTATACTTACTAAGATCCGGATTTGGCAGATGCTTTAGCTGAGGCTTGGGAACCGTGTCCTTAAAAATGATATGATCGTTAATATCAAAATATAGAATGGCTATTATTTTATGATACGAAATAAATAATTCGCATTAGTGTTAAATAACTTCAAGTGTAAAACGTGCAAAAAAATTATTTTCTGCGTAAATTTCGTTCAAGAAATGTGATTGTAACTAGTGGAACCTTTAAAATGAAAAGTTTTAAGAGATAGACGCACTACTATTATTTTTGACTTTTATGTTTTAAATATATTTATTACCATATCCTCCACCACTTCCTGGTCCTCCACTTCCAAATCCTCCATTGCTTCCATGTCCGCCACCTTGTCCTCCGCTTCCATATCCTCCATTGCTTCCATGTCCGCCACTTTGTCCTCCGTATCCACCGCCACTACCACCTCCGAATCCTCCACCTTGACCACCACCTTGTCCACTGCTGCCACCCCATCCTCCTTGTCCGCCTCCGCCATGACTTCCAGATCCGCCACCATGAGGACCACCACTACTACCACCTCCGCCACCATGAGGACCACCACTACTACCACCTCCGCCACTAAAGCCTCCACCACCACCAGAGTGGCCACCGCCGCCGCCGCCACCTCCACCTCCTCCTCCGCTACCATAGGAACCTCTCTTTATTCTGGCATGCTGGAATAAAAAATAAAGAGATAAAAATAAGATGACGCTCGAGAGCACTAAGCCTAAGGATTGAGTGGGAATGGGAAACAATACCAGCGTGGTTCAAACAGAACTGGCTGGTATCTCAATTGCCACAAATGAACTAACCAGAAAAGGAATTTCTGGCAAAACATAACAATCTGCACTGATAGTGGACAAGCCCTATTAGCCTTGAACAGACTACGTGTTATATCGGGGCTAGTACTAGAGTGCCGCCTAGATTTAGCTAACGCCTCGGCAGATAACAATATTCTCCTGAGGTGGGTTAAAGGTCACGACAGGAGTAAAAGTAATCGCATTGCCAATTCTTTAGCCAGGGAAGCGGCTGGACTAAAAATTTTAGTACCCAGTGCCAGTGGCACCTACGGCATAACGACTTCGACAATTGCGTAGCTAGCCAAACGTTACATCCATGCTCAATCCCAAGAGATGGGATGGAATCCAAGGATGCAGTCTTGCCAGGATCACACTGGGCGACCCTGGGAAGCTGGCGCCGAAGAAATATATGACGATGACCAGGAAAAATCTACGTTTAACCATAGGATTTCTGACTGGCCACTGTCAACTAAGGAAATACTTCCATACTATGGCGCTAGTGGACACACCTCTATGCAGGATGTGTGAACAGGAAGATGAAACTGTTAGGCATGTCTTATGCGAGGGTCAGGAGTTATCGTCAATAATAGAGTGTGTGTTCGGTGAGTCTTGGCCTACACCTGCCGATACAGAAGATGACGCTATAATCTGGTTCTGACAAATTACGGGGATTCTATATTATTTTTATTGTCACATTTATGACAGATAAATAATTAATTCTATTCTATAATAATACAATGAACAGTTTTTTATCAAATATTTCTAAATAATATAAAAAAATTTGATTTTCCTGGAAAGGCTGTTCCAAAAACCTCTTATGTAAAATTTCATTGAAATAGTTAAAAAAGAGTTTAGAGTTAACTTGGCTGCAGCGCCACCTACCGGGACCAATTGTGAATCCAAATCATTGAGGGACTAACTCAAGCAAAGCTTCATCAAAATCAATCCAACCGTTTTGGAGAAGAATTACTAAAAAATTATCTATATGTACAAAGACAGGACAAATTGCTTGAATAATATGCCTCTGTAAATCTAAATATCTTAGTAGTGAAGTAGTTGAGTACCTGAATAAGAGGGACAAAAACTGGAAAAAGGCTAAAGAGATAACACTAAACAAAAAGAAGTGGGCAGAATTTGTTTATAATTGAAAGAACTTATACCTCACACCTTCGGGTAGAAAAGGTTTCATTATTTATTTAAATTATTATTCAAAAACAACAGCATAGAAATATTTTTACCTCTAAATCAGCTGACTGTGTGACAGCTACAAGACACAGCGCCACTACACTGACCACTACGAACGACTTCATGATTGTATACATAACAGAAGTTCGACGGCGTATTTATACGAATCCAAGATATTTTTTTATTTAAGATTTAAATGAAATGATGTAATTTAATGTTTATCTAAAAAAAAGAAGGATAGTCTATTGTGCTAGTGTGTATTTAGATCTTATTGCCATATAGTAAGGCGGCTTACGGGAATCTTTTTTATTGTGTTAGTTTTATAAAAAATCAATCGTTTTTTTCTTCGTTGTCTGGAACTGAAAATGTAACCAATTTTTCAGCAAATCGCTGGGAAATTTTGACGTTCCAGACACAATTTCTTAAAGAAAAAGTCAAGATTTCCTCACAGTTGTGTATATGCACATTCGTGCTTTTCACTTGATTTATTTGGCGATAATTCTAATGAAGCACTTCACTGCCCCAACTAACTCTGAAGGAGTTCTAAAAATGGAAAATTCATCATTATTTATCATTTTATTTTCGAGAACGTTTCCTTAGTAACCCAAATAATTTTATTACGAATTTCAAAGCACCATTTATTTGTTATTTATTTTATCTCGCAGTAATAGCCTCATTCCTAGACTCAATTGTTACAAACAAAATAATAAACAGCTTAACGATGAAATAATAGTTATTTACGTAATTAGTGACCTTCGAGAGGATTATAGGTCACAATAGGCCTTCAAGAGAAAGTATTACAATGACCAAACACATTTGTAGTAACGATAGGTTGAAATGGGCCATGAACACC
>CAJUYH010002731.1:0-37734 GCA_910591685.1 Galerucella tenella
AAGTTTATTTTTTACTTACCTTGTCAAATTCATATCCCGAACATTTTTCGAAATAAATAACATTTAAAAATAAACCTTTGTGAAAAAGAATCCTATTAATTCAAATATATTTTTCTCTAATTACCCCTGTATAGCTTAAAATAAAATAAGCTTTTTCGAACTTCTCTGGTATCTACCGGTCTCGTTATTGACAACAAAAGTGAGTGGTAAATATAATTTATGAGAGCGGCGTCCGTTTGGGACAGCAACTTGAATCAAACCGCCCTGGAGTGAAGCATCTTATATTTTTATTCTGTAATCTTTGCTTTAAGTGATTTGGTTCGTAAATATTCTTTTATAGAAAATTCCACATAGTAGTTTTTAACCAATCAGTACGTGTATTTCTGACAGATCACCATCGCAACGAATGAATTTTAGTGGAAATTTTTTCCTGGTGGGTACCCAACAGCGAGTTATACTGGAATTTTTTTTTTGACGTTTATAATGACAGAATATTATTTTTGACAATCTAACTTTTATTTGTTCACATGATAATTTTGATTCATTTCAACTACAAGCTTAGATGTTCTCTAAATTCTTTGGACCGTTATGATTACTGTTTATATTAAAAACGCAATTATTATATAAGTATGGCAAGTTGATTGGAAGTTGCTTGTTCTTGATTTAGAGATTATGGGATTGTCTTTGCAAGTACTTGATGAAGAAGAAAATTGATGCTGTTGGAAATAAACACAATTGGTGTGGAATTTTCTTACCGAATACCACACGAGGTCAAATTAAATCCAGAAATTTTTTCTGGCTCATGAATATTTTAGAAAATTATCGCTCGTTTTCGACTCGGGATAATTTTCAAAATATTCATGAGCTCGAAAAAATTTCCGGAAATAATTTGACCTCTAGTGGTATTACTAGTGAAAATAAAAACTGATTGTGTTATCCTAGCTGGAAAGAAAAAGGCATGGGTGTCACTGGCACACGGAGAGCATTGTTTCGTCTAAAAAATGAATTAATTTAATAATTTTGGTTTTTGCTACACCAATGTGATTACTAACCTAGGTAAACGATAACAGCATTATCATCATCTATATAGTTTACAAAATCAATAAAACCATCCATCATACTAATTTCCCTCAAAAATTTGAAACTATAACCGACAAATAACAACAAAACAAAATTTTGATATCGTAAAATGACAGTGTAAGGTACAAACGTGGTTTATAGGTTAGAAATTTTCACTCAGGGGAGCTGAAATCTGTACTTATATTTCACTCAAGTTACACTCAAACCCAACCTCACTTTTCGCCTGTGTCTCTGCATACAATACGGATGAGACCCTCAAGTGTCGACTATTTGCCAGTTGATCTGACAACGTCTTGAAGTTTTGCCAACCATTAGACTGTAAATTGCACTATCCATCAAGTATAAATTTTATTTACGGCTGGTAAATTTATATTTATTCTGATAAGCAGGAAAGTAACTAATTGCCGACCAATATACTCACCCAATAAACTTACTAATGAACGAGTTCGGCTACTCTTGTCGCTAGTTAGTGATTGCACAACGAGGTCTACATCAGTGTCCGGCAAAAGTTTAATTTTGATGAATTGGACATAGAAAGATTTATATTCTTCAAGGCATTTGATAAATTGTTTATTCTCGACAACGGTTATCTTTGGTGTGGATTCAACGTTTTCTACCGGTCGTTTTTCAGGTATAGGAGTCGCATTTTCCGAACTAAAAGAATCATCTTCGTACTTTGATTCGTCGAGCTTGGAAGTGGACTTGGATTTTTTATTTTTACTCTTTTTGTCTATTCTAGGACTAGCTTTTTTCTTCAACATCTGATTACTGTACGATCTTTCTCTATTGTTGTTATTATTTTCACCTATGGTCAATTCATTTTTGGTGACATTCAAATTTTCGTTTATTTTTGAATCAGATTTACTTTTTTCTAACATTCGTAGCTCTCCGTTATCCAGTTTATCTTCAAAGTTTATGCTGCTTTCCAACGTTTTTTCCAATGAATCACCAGCAGCCGAGTCTAAACTTTGATTGAACGTATCAAAATTACTATGCGTTAAACTATTCGGTTGGATTTTACTCAAAATTTTCGTGCAAAGCTGTAAACTCTCGGCTATTTCGTGTTGGTTCAGATCTGCTAAATTCGATTTTAAGGTAAAAACTAATTTCCAAAATAAATTCGGTAAGATATTATTTGTATTTTCCGAATAAGCTTCTATAGGAATTATGTTAAGCAAAAAATCGGTCAAAATACAAAGTTCTAATATATGAGGTGATCCGCTTCCAATATCACACACTTGGTTCCTTTCTCTAAACTTGTACGTTTTAATGTTCTTAGCAGCTTCTATGAAAAGTTTCTCTATGTACGACCATATATAATATCTTTGAAGAGTGTTGAACAAAAGATTTGCGTTTTTTATTATCTCAGGACAGTTTTTCAAAACAAATTGTTGATTCAACACGTTGTCGTCGTTTTTTAAACTTGTCAAATCACCGGTAAATGACACACATCTAACGGTGGCGTGTTTATTTTTCTGTTGATGTAAACACGCTAGATACAGCGTTCTAAAAACATCACATAATATACCGTCCAAGATTACGGAACCAATCTGCGGTTTGTCAAATAACGATATGAGTAATCTGTACGGTTTTATATCGATCGGAATTTCGGTACTACATTTTTTCAAGATGATTTTCAAAGCATCATTTAACAAATCGTAAGCTACTACGTGGTGCCCTTGTAGCGTAGTTTCTTCCAATTCACCTTCTATTTGAAGAACCGGGATGTTTACATCGTTTCCTAACAACCAGGAATATAAGCGCCTAAAAACAAAATAATGTGCATGAGTAATAGAGGAGTTCAGTCTAAGGTCAGTGTGGCGAACAAAAAGTGGTTTTTTCTGACAAGATGACAGTTAAGGTCTACCATTCAAAAAATAAGATTTTTGCATGTTTTTTATCATTGCGAACATCTATATTGCTTTATTGATATAATGAATACACCCTCGAAGCTTATATCTTGAAATTTAAAATGACTTTTTAGCTGAATACTCAACATACCGGTGGCCAATAATTCTAGGAACTCTTCGCATGTCACCATTTCATTTCTTATCTGTCAAATGTTAGTGGAAAAAGTAATTAGAAGAATAGAGATACAACTAACTAGAAATGCTACAAAAATCTAATCGAAAATTGACATACACAATTAAACGAATATTTTCTGTAAGTTCCTTGTGGAATTACTTATTATTTTTTCTCTTATTTCTTGGGAATCAAACCACAATAATGTTTTTTATTTTTTATTTCGCCGTTTCGGTAGCGTTCCAGCTACCATTGTCAAGATTAACTAGTAATAAAAAAAAATTTTTTGGTCCCTATCTGACACAACGAAAAAAATATTACAACTAGACAATCAATAATATTTTGAAGTTTAAGACTACAAAACTTTGTTGTCAAATTTTATTAAGGTCCATTCATAGTAGATCACATCTCTGGTAAAATGTGAAATAAAATATTTTATTATCTAGACCATTGAAAGTCCGAATAAGTGAACATAAAAAATATATCAAAGATAGGGAGTTCTTTAAGTCAGGTATTTGTAAACATGCTTGGGAAGAGGGGCATAAAATTCAATGGGATTCGACAAAAATAATATTGAAATAGCCCAATAATAAAAGTCGAAAAATCAAAGAAAGTGCTTTAATACAACTAAATGCAGATAAATCTGTAGCTAGTATTTCATCCGAATGTAGTCAAATTTGGTTACCAATGTTAGAAAGAGAAATTTCCAATAATCAATTACCTGCGTTATCAGGATAGCATCATGTTTTTATCCAGGTTTTCTTATGATTTATCATTGGAATAGTTGTTAATCGATACACACTTCAATACACAAAATCACCAAACTGAGTTAAGTATACATATTTTGAAAACAAAAATAATCATACACAAAAAAGTAACAACAAACGCGTTTTATTAACAACATTTCCTAAATAAGCGAATAAAAGCGCTATTCCAATAAAAACCGTTCCTGGAACGCGCACTCCACTGGATTCCATTTCTAGTAGACCATCATATCGTTAGAATGTCATAAAATAATAGTATATTATGCAACGATCATGTAATGATGCTAACCATTACATGAGAGTTGCATACGCTATTTTTTCTACACCCGATAAATAATCAAAAACCATAAATTTTATATTTTTATTGAACACTAGGCTGGTTTCGAACCCGGAACTCATACTGTAGTCTAGTCCAAATCGAGCGCCGTAACCCGCTCGGCCACGAGTTCGGTCTATGAGTTTGCTCGAAATTAATGAAATATACCTATCATACAGGAGTCGAATGGAAAATGTAATCATGAAATTTTTTTAAAAATGCAATGTTAGATAGATACTTACATTTAAAAATAAAAACCGTTCATCGGGTGCTTCGTAGATAAACTTTTTTATTTGTTCAGGTGAAAATATTTTTGCTTTTTTTCCAACATATCCTTCGGACTTTCGCTTTAATAAAGCTTGTAGTTTCTTATATTTAGAAATGTCTATATTATGGTTTATATTTACCAACGTTTTTATTATTGAACAATGTGTCAATGTACTAGATGATTTCATAGTTTCCATCAATTCTTGAAAATAAGCAATTAAAACATTTTCGGAGAATATCGAAATCTTTTTTGTATTTCTCCAGTCCATAAACCGTTGATAAAGTTTTTCATACACTTTCTTACATTTTTGGGACAAAATATTTTGAACTGCATTTTATGCATTCTTCAATATGTGTGGAGGAGTCGATGGTAATTCTTCTATATCGCTGATATCAGACATTTTGATAAATTATCGAAGTTTAGTTAGGTATCTACGAAAATTTAATACGTACTGATTTTGACATCTAAAATAATTACATAGGTTCCTGGATAAACGTCAAATGCACAGCATGCTTGATTGAAAAATTATGGGTTTCTAATGATTAAAAATCTGTATCGTAATGAAAAATCTGTATCGTAATGGGTATCATTATGAAACGGATTATGGGCATATAAGTGCATTGTTATAACACTTGTGTAGAAAAAATATTTTATTTCACATTTTACCAGAGATGTGATCTACTATGAATGGACCTTAATAAAATTTGACAACAAAGTTTTGTAGTCTTGAACTTCAAAATATTATTGATTGTCTAGTTGTCATATTTTTTTCGTTGTGTCAGATAGGGACCAAAAAAAAATTTTTTTTTATTACTAGTTAATCTTGACAACGGTAGCTGGAACGCTACCGAAACGTCGAAATAAAAAATAAAAAACATTATTGTGGTTTGATTCCCAAAAAATAAGAGAAAAATAAACGAATATCAACAAAAATAAATATAACTGACATTTAACATAACTAGTGACAGAAATACAGAAATGGAATGGTTACTTGCCAAGAGCTCCTAGAATTATTGACCACCGATATGTTGAGTATTCAGCTAAAAAGTCATTTCAAATTTCAAGATTTACGCTTCGGGGGTGTATTCATTATTTCAATAAAGCAATATAGACGTTCGCAATGATAAAAAACATGCAAAATCTTATGTTTTGAATGGTAGACCTTAACTGTCATTCTTGTCAGAAAAAACACTTTTTGTTGGCCACACTGACCTTAGACTGAACTCCTCTATTGTGAAATTTGAAAAAATAGTTATAGTATGTTCATACTTATAGTAAAGTGACTACAACAGATTATTTAAGGATAGCAAGACTATTTTGATATATTGAGCATCTAATTTTTGTCGTTTTGGTAATTATGACCTCCCAACTTATCACTTTAAATAATTAAAAACATTTTGGGTTTTCAATAAATATATAAGTGATTGGATTTCAATTTTTAGTTTATAAATGGACATATTTACATATATTTACCTGTTCAAAGACATATCTCGCCTCAATATTGTCGTTAGTGCTGCTGTCACTAACCTAACCATATCAGCATATAATAACTGTTTGTTATTCATGGGAAAACATACCATCAACAGATCAAGTGCAGATCTTTGTACCAGTACACTTGAATCTTGTACAGCTGCGCATAGACCAGAAACCTAAGTTGAAAAAAATATTTAATACAATGAGTAAATTATCAGCTATTTAACGTCAGTCTATTTCTGCGACTGATGCTAATCGCCGGGAGCACTCTACTCCTAACCGGAAATTTTGCCGAACCCTTTTAGTGTTTCAACCAGTGGTAAGGTTCTTTATCGAGCTCAACATCCATAGACTCGGGACCTTAGTTTTACGTCTCCTCCGAAAGACGGCATATCTACATTATACCTCGTGCTCATTGATGTAGCGCCTGCGAGCTGTGATATGCTACTCTGCTGCAGGCTGTACAGGCTTAGGACACCAATCCAAGTACTAACATAGTTTGCTTGAAAACTTACCATCAATCCTATGTCATTTCCCAATAAATAGAGTTGATCTTCCATGGACAATTTTCGACTGCAATGCACCAATACATAACTAATGGCAGGTAAACGAACAGGACTATTATTTGCAACACATTGCCAAATACAGGTGTAAAAATAAGATGGATCTACACCTTCACAAACATTTTCTAAAAGTAAATTGGTCCTAGAACAAGAAATCAAATTTAGTTTTAGAGCATCTATAAATAAAATGTATAGAGAGTGTCTTAGGTTACACTAATTTGTAGTTCTAAAAAGTATTTTTTACATATTTAGAATTTAAGTTTTGATTATTTTAGTCATCAACAACAAGCAATGTGTGTAATATAATATTATGAACTACCACCTATTTTTGTACAGGACCGAATCTAAAATGAATGATACCTTCATCTGCATTTAATTTGGAATAAACTTATTATTTTCGGAGATAAACTGCGACAGTTTGGTATCATTTTTAATGATTTTAAGCAAGAGAGAAATGAACTTTGTTATTAGCACCCATACCAAAAACTCAATCTATAAGTCAACAAGTTATGAAGGAAATGAATCGCGCGACCTCTGTATATCAGCATGTCTTCATAAGCGCTTCATGATAGTAAACCATGTATTCATTGTTTATGTACAGTACAACTATTCCCTATCTCTTATTATTTACATTTAACAAATACAATGCTGGAGGCCCCGTATATATTACTTTGCAAAATCTTGTATATGATCTCTAGCACTTTCTCTTTCATCATAAAAAAATAAAACATAAATGTTTGAACCAAACTTAGGACAGACTAGGATTGTTTGTTTAGTTTATTTAGCTTTTGATTCATAGTATTTTTGTAAATATTTGAACTGTATAATTACTAATCAACAATTTATAAACAAAAATGTTTTCTATAAATTAAGGAACTAATAAAATTATAAGTAAATAGTATATTTAATTAATTTTTAAACAAAACGTTTTCTAAAATAGTGAGGAACTAATCTATTATAAACAAATGAATATGATAATAAACTAGATCTCTAATATTTATAGGTCAAGTGAATTGTGATATGATTATTAATTTGTATTTCAAGTTTTATAAATAAAATTTATATTTTTGGTATTTTATTGTGTATTGGTGTATTACACCTACCGGTCAAAATGATCAGTTCCTGTGTCAAGTCCTAATAATATTCCACTAAGAAACCCACTTAGGGCTGGTCGTAGTCTGTCTCCCAATGGTATAAAATGTGTTTCATAGATAGTTAAAAGTGTTGGTCGAATATTCATGGCTGCATGACCCATAAGTGGAAAAAGACCTAGAAAATAATAAGATAGTTATCAAGAATTTTTAGCTCTTGGTGTGTCTTAGTTACTAGAGGTGACTAAGTGAAGGGATATTCTCACAATATAAATATTTTATTTAATTAAGGTATATAGTAATATTAACTAAACATGCATATTACCCAGAAACAATATTGTTAAAGAACAAATATTACAGAGTTCATAAGCCTATAAATGTAAAACAAACATAAAGAATAGCGATAAACTATCTTTGCTGAACAAACTTGAACCAATATAACTTGACTATGACCATAACATTGTCTAGTCATGACATTACCTTCATTATTATAAATAATGTTAATTCAAGGAACAACAGTACTCAGTATTTTAGTTTGTATTGACTAACAAGATTAGATTTTAAGTTTTTAAAAATGAAATTTACATATATAGGTGGTCTATTCTTAAAGTATTAACTATATTTAAAACAACTATATAATATTTATCAATTGACAGAAAAATTTTCAACATTTAGAAAAAATATATAATTTACCATTAAAAAATGGTTTTTGGGTTATTGATAATATATATAACTGTAATCAATCCTTCCATTAATTTCTATACAATGAATATCTTAGTTAGGTATCCATTTTAAACATTTATTAGATTCTTTTCTGTCTCATCTATAAATTGCAGTCTGGTTTCCTTTTATCTCTTGCACAAGAGGATGTTTGAGCACCATTTTGTTTTAGGTTAATTAATAAACATTATTTATAAGTAGTAACCGAGGTAGTAACTTCATACAAACTTTACCAGGTTCTTTGACCTTTTCTAAATTTCACCCTACCCATTTTAAGAAATTAATTATTATAGTTTAAACATAATCCAATTTGTAAGAAACAAGTAATAGGTAATGAGCATATGCTGAGTAATAGTGATTGACTAAATTAATTTGATCATAAAGTCAGTTACCTGCACTGTATATAAATAGCTCACAGGCTAACCTGTTGGTTCCCATACATCTGAATATTATATCATAAGTTTCTAAACCTTTGAGGTGCACACCAGATGGTAATGCTGGATGCATACATTGTGCTAATCGTTTGCTGATCTTAATCCTTCTTGGTATAACAGGAAACTTAGTGTAGCTTAGAAGCACCTGTAAATAAACAAACCTACCTATTAACATTTATTTATTAAGATTAGACAAGCAAATCATAACTTGGAAAATCCCTGAACTGCTTTATTAGCTCAATAATTCTGAATTTAACTAAACTTGAAATGGTATTAAACTTATTCCAGCTATTGGGCTATTTCCTACCTTATTTAATTTTCCTAATGCTGATATCAGGTCGGCCCATTCTGATGTATATTCGAAATTTTTAAGTGCTTTATCAATTGCAGCAACATACAAACGATATTTAGAGTCTTTCATTAACTCGTACTCTTCCATTGCCACTGTGGTCATCTTTTAAATTAATAAGTATGTCGCGTATATTAAGAAATACGTTCATTTGCATTCACCTAAACGATAATTAGCTGTTAAGATTAAAATTGTATATTTTCATTTAAATACTATCTCTGTTCCTAAATATAGATCACCAAATTGTCTTAAAAGTATCATTCTTTTACGTAAAACTAAACAAGTGTACTTATTCACAAAAACATTACACTGATGGATTTCTCAAAAATGTTTTATTGTAAGCTACATAAAGCGTATAAATTGAAGTTGGGGGGTCTTAGGTTCTAACAAACATTGCATTTTACAAAATCACAACACTATCTCTCACAACTTTAACTTTATTCCGTATCTGTAACTGTAACCAGTGTAATCGTAGTCCAATTTGACATAAGACGTCACATCAAAATATTCTACCCAAACCACATATAACAATCCACAAACATCATAGAGATAATATGATAAGAGTGGATATGCTTTTTGAAATTGTGACCACGACCACCGAATAGTAATTCATCATGTAATTCATTACTATTTGGTGCCACGACTCTCTCCTGTGACTTCCCATAGACTGGAAAAAATATACTTGCAAAAAATAGATTGGAAAAAATAGACCCAGCTGGAAAGCTCTTCACGCTATAGAATTCTACAGTAGATCCAAGGATGATAGATTCTCAATCTATCATCCTTGCAGTAGATTACTATTTATCAGAGTGAAACCGTTGAAACTCTTCTTTTATTCATGAACTCCTGCACATGTCAGTATTAATTATTACTCTATGGCTGTACACCCATTTTAAAACCATGGCCACATTCTAGGTGGCCATGTTTAAAACTACTGTCAATGTGTCACGTGTCTGTCTGTATGTCATGATTGTCATGTCTATAATAACAATCATATAACAATACAATACAATAGGAAACATATGTTATCGTTTACATCTTTAACTTTCGTTTGAATATGGATGAACAAAATATACCAATTGACATTAATACCACAAAATTATTGGATTGGCTGATAAGTAGGAGACATGTTAAAAATGACTGGCAAAATAGCCTATTAAAAGTAAGAGAAAAAATCAATAATGCTATACAAGACATGCCAGCTGATGAAGGTATTATACAACTTCTTTCTGGTCAGCACATTAACTATTTCCATTGTTTAAAAATAATTGATATTCTGAAAGAAACTGAGGCTGACTCGAAAAATTTATTTGGTAGATATGGTTCACAACGCATGAAGGATTGGCAAGACATCATTTATCAATACCAAAAAGATAATGTATATTTGGCTGAAGTGGCTCAAATGTTAATTCGAAATGTAAGTTTTGAAATACCTGGCCTAAAAAAGCAAATTACTAAACTGGAACAGAACCAGCTTGAGTGTGAAAAGAAAATTAAAGAATACTCTAGAGCAGAATTGACTGCACAAAGAGAATTTAAAACTTCATGCGATCAATTAAAAATTGAGGGAAGTAAAATTAAAAGTGAATTATTAGGGTTACTTAAAGATTTACCCAAAGTCTATCAAACTGTAGCAGAGAGAATAAAAATAGTAGCACCAGCTGTTGAATTGTATAATGAATTTAATAAATATCTATCAGCTAGCCAATCTGATGATAATGTACTACCTGTATTAGAATATCTGATAAAATTTGGTAACACTACAACTTATGAATATATTTATGGAGAAAAGCCTATAGCAATAGAAGAAACATCGCATGAGTTAATTCCAGATAATAGTTCATCAGAAAGTGATAAAATTGACTTCGGAGATATAGATTTTGGAGACAATGGAAACAAAATTGATTTCAGCATAAATACAGATGATATAATTGATTTTGGAGATACTGGAACTAATGAACAAAATATTGACTGGGGCACAAACAATTCAGAAGAAGGTTTTGAAATAGTTAGCCATGCTGATTTAGACATTAATTTGGAAGAATCAGGAATTGTAGTTGAAAAAACTGGAGTTGATGGAGGTGTAGCTAAAGGAGAAGAAGCCTTAACTATTCTAGATAATCCTAAGATCCAAGAACAGGTGATTAACAATCTCATGGAATTAAGTGCTTTTGTTACAATGAGGTTATATGAGATGATGAGTGACACAGATATGCTAGCAACATCCCAAATGCAAGATGCTTCTACAACTATTCAAATGCAAACAATAGAATCAATTACTACCCTTAATGATTATATTAGTGTAGCTTTAGACCAGTTAACAAACAAAAGAATCCAACATTTGCACAACATAAAACATTCTCCCAAATATGTTGACATCTTGACGGCTAATCTGAATCAAAAATTAACCAATGTTGAGAAAATGAAAACAAACAAGAGAGTGCTTGAAGAAAAAATTAAATCTTTAGGTGTTGAAATTAGAGATATCGAGCCAGTAGTAAAACTTTTAATTGAACAATCCAAACAGCTGCAGAAAGATATTCAGGATGATATTTCAAAGAAGTATAAAGGAAGGATAGTTAATCTTACTGGAGGGATAAATGCATTATAATATAACTATTAAAAATGGAAAATATTTTTATAAATTGTAAATAAAAGTTTGAAGGCAGTTTTGTTTTAGTCTCCTTTCCCCTCTTTTATTTTAAATGGTGATACTATCTGTGACTTGGACTGATTTGAAATTAGGAGGGTGAAAATGAACTATTGCAGTAAGCTTCTCTACTAGCGGTAACAGGTGATGCACAACTCAAACTTTTGTATTGTATATTGAAAAAGTAGTATGATTGAATAGGTATTCTAAATACCTCTCAAACCAAGTGTCACTTGCCTTAAGGCCCATTTAATATTGGTTTCTGTTGCTTGGTGACGTCATCTATAACCACTAGTGGAGAAGCTTACAATAGTTCATTATCACCCTCCAAATTTCATCATGTGTTTGTGAACAAACTTCTAAAAAGTGGAATTTTCCCCACTTGTTGCACAATATTAAGGTAATTTTAGATGATAATATATATATATATAGATGATGACATACCATTTTCTTATTTTCTATGTCCAAAATTTAAAACTACCTATTTCCTATTATTATTGATTTTTATTTGCTGGAATCCATACTTGGAAATAAAACAAAACTTTCAAATTATTACTAGTTTCACTCTAAGCTTATATGTTAAAGATAATGTACAATAAGACGAATATTACTAATCAAAATTATATTTCAAAAATAAATTAAGTTCAACACAGATGTAAATACAATATATAATAAATAATATACATTTATTTATACACAGAGGTTTCTACAGTTCCAATGATTTTTTTTTCATATTTACTCCGTTTTTTTGAGTAAATGTTTGTTAATCATAGTATAAATCAAACCTAGAGTTAAAGATCCTACCGCTGCTCCTTGTGCTCCTACTCGAAGATGCATTAAATAAACACTTGTACTCATTTTACCTTTATTCTTATATGCATATACTCCGTAACCCACTGCAGCAAGACATACTCCAATAGCTACAACAGAAAGTATTCAGAATTAATTTTCAAGATACTAAAGGATTCTGCATTATTCACATTTACCAATCCAAGTATAATTAGAATGAGTTAACTGTATAAACCCTCACTTCGTGGAATCTACTCATCATATGGTTTTAAATGAAACTAACCGTTTTTAAATGACTCCACAATATATTTGTAAAAATAGGCAAATTGCAAGTAAATTGACAAGGTAAGTTTCATTTAAAACCATATGATAATTAGAATGGTTTTAAACAGAAAAAGTTCTATCTTCTGTTTGATTACTGGATCTTAGGTTAGATTTTTGTTGAAATTATATTAGCAGTTATTGTGATTCTCTAAGGCAAAAGACAGATTACTTATTTTCTTTAGATTCATGGTCCAATCTTATATTTACTATATATATATCTTACCTATGGGAAAGAACGGCGTTTCTTTTGATTTTCTTACGAGTCGATCTGATTGACTTTCTTGTTCGTAAAGCATTCTACTTGATTCGTTCATTGCTGCTTAAATAGAAAATATGTAGTTCCAAATATGTAAGAATTGGGAATATGGTGCAATTACTTTAAAAATAATAATAATTAAGTGTACTTACTAATGGACATGATTGCGATCTGAGATGGTTGTGTTTAAAATAAAATGGTGAAAGGAAATAAATATTTAAAATGTACAGCATCCAATTTACTAATTCTGATCTGATTGCAAACAAACCTGATTAAAATAATGTACGACTTCTAGATTTTTAAACTTGACCTTGGATTGCCATGAATCAAACTAGAGCCAAGAGACATATTACGAAATAAGGAAAAACGACATTGCAAGTGTAGCCCTCGTACATCCCTCGTCACTCACACTCAACATGTGACATCAGTGACAAGTGAGGTGAGGTATGGTATGGCAGATGACAGGTTATCTACGATATGAAGTTTGCTTGCTCCGCTGTCAGGGGAAAACCATAGCAACCGCACTCGGTAGATAACATACTTCATACATACGTCAAATTATAAGGGTTATAGATTACAGCAAGAAGAAATAAAAATATGGTGTTATCACTACTGTCATTTGTCCTACTTGTCAGCTGGTGCTGGTGAACATGCACAGTGTACACAGTATATAAGGTTGTCTATGGTGTACACTCAGTATGTTATCTATGGTGTACACACAGTTTGTTATGACTGTCAAGTAGGCAACACTGATTACAATTATGTCAAACTAAATGAGGTTATGTTATGTATGAAGAAGTTAATCGTGAAACAATTATAAAATAACTAAAATAATTATCTTTAGCTCTACAGTATACAGTTGAATATATCATTAACATAAGACAAGTCCTATAACTCATTATTTGTACATAATATTTTTTCATAAATATGGATTACCAAGAAGAACAAAAAAATGAAATAGAAGCACTAGAATCAATATACTACGGCGATTTCGAAGTAATTTCGACTGAACCTTATCATAAATTTTCAATTCCAATTAAAACTGAAGAATATGAAGCGGAGATGGCTAATGGATTAAGCTGTGAACTTGTTATTACATATACTTCAAAATATCCCGAAGAAGCACCTATTATAGAAATCGATAATTGTGAAAATTTTGAAGATGAATATGAACAATTACTTTTGAGCTATTTAACTGAGCAGATACAAGAAAATTTAGGTATGGTTATGGTATTTACATTAGTTTCTAGTGCTCAGGAATGGTTAAATGTGAAATGGGAAGAAATTAAGAAAGAAAAAGAAGAACAGATAGCACGAAGGTTGAAAGAAGAGGAAGAAGCAGAAATGAAGAGATTTGAAGGAACACGAGTTACTGTAGAAACATTTATGAAGTGGAAGAGATTGTTTGAGGATGAATTAGGTAAGCAGCAATTCATATAGTTCAATGTATTTTAAGTATTTTAGACTAGAATCATTTAAAAAATGATCTTCATTAGTCTACTTTGAACATTATTCAAATTGTGTACATTGAAGTTGACTGCTTCTAATGTTTTAAATTGAAAATAACAAAACTAAAACTTTGGATATATATAAATATGTGTTTTAAAAAACTAATCTCTATAAAATTTAATTCAGTGCTTTTTAGTTTGACTAAAATTATATTAAGTAAAATTTGGTTTTAGGTATAACAAAAAAAAAGGAATTACTTGAAAAAGAAGGAAAAAAACTGACAGGTCGAGAGTTATTTATTCAGGACAATACTCTGAATGAATCAGATCTCAAATTCTTGGATGAAGGGGATGCAGTTAAAGTTGATGAATCATTGTTTCAAGATTTGGATGATCTCGATATAGATGATGAGGAGGATCCAGATTTTGATCCTAATAATTATCATAGTGATTCTTCTGATTAAGTTATTTTTTTATAAATTGTTTGCTGTTTACTATTATATATAGCACATTTATTACCTATATACAGTGTTTACTTGGCTCTCCTTGGTACTAAATCTAGATCACTTTGAAATTTATACTGTTTTATATTTTTTCTACTAAATTGATTAATTAACAGTGTAAAGAACTTCATTCAACTTGTTTATTTATGTAAATTTCATTATATGTATACCTACTGCCATCTGAGTGATATTATGACTTATAATTTCACAAGTGGTTTGTATTTTATCGGGTAAATTTGGGTTGTTTAAAGAGAAACTGTTTCCTAGCAATTTGACCGCCGAAGGTGGAGTGTTTTTAGGTTGACAGTTATTCGAGTCAAATTGCTGAAGGAAACACAAATTTACCCAATATCAATACAAACCTCGAGTGTAATTCGGCAGGACAATTTAATGAATGAGAAATTTGGAAACATATCAATGCAAACTTTATTTATGAAACATTAAAAATAAACACATTTTTATTTCAATGTACAATAATTATTAAAAACGCAGTTACTGAAATTCATACTAGGAACAGTGATATTGATGAATAAGTGAAAAAACCACTAGTGTATTTGTCGCTGTAAAAGTTAAAGCTAACTTTTGCCGCTGTCAAAGTGATAATTGCACTGTGGCATATGCGATTTTTTATACAAGAACTAAATTGTCAGTAGTAACAGGTCGGCCATATTGTGGTGGGACCCCCAATCAGTTGGAGTTGAAGTTTGTGGGGTTTGACATGTGGTGTAAGTCAATTGGTTGTCAAACAGACCAGTAAACTGCCTTAAAATCGAATGTAATAACGGTAGATATTCTAGGCAAAGATGGCATAGAAAACACGATATATGCTCTAGAGAGACAGAGCACGCTTATCAGTTAACACAGGTTTTAAACATAGTCTGTTCATACCTGTGGTGAAGTGACTTACTAGACCTCTGGTAGGAAAGATCCAAGCAACTGTACTTTGCTTAGAATTTCATTATTGAAATATAAGTAATTAAGACAATATTTATTAGTTTTGTTGTCATTAGATCCTTAATAAAAAATCGTGATCTATTTATATTTGTTGGATGGTGTTTTTGTTTTGCAATTATCAATTGAATAAGCTAATCCAACCTTGGCTATATTGTTTCTATGAAGCCTATTGTTCTCTGAATCTATGTTAGTCGTTATTCCTAGGTTCTGCTGAACTCCATTACCTAAATCCTGCCCTTTTTTAAATTCAAATCTATGTGATTAAAGCACTTTCATAAAACGTAATCCTTGACCTTCCTCACATGATGTATTAGGACTATTCAGTCAAGAGCACCAACAAGCCGGCCTTTATTTTATTATATAAGTACATTATTTTATGAAATAATTAAATATCGACAATCCGCAATACTTTGAAAAAATGAAAGAAGCGGCAACAGGCGCGGCAAACCAACAGACAAGTTGATATTTCCAAAGTGACCTGCGCCATGTCCAGATCCCTACTGTGTATTATGGGTAGCATAAGCATAACAATTTATTGACAGTGGTGCGCGACAAGCCAAAGAATCAAGGCAGCGATTTGTCCGTGCATTTTTACTCCAAAGATCGAATCGTAGAATTTAGAAAAAAAGTAAATTAGTGGCAATGGCAGTTCCGCTCGCTTGTACGCGATTCAGCGATAATTATGATCTAAAAGAAGAACTAGGAAAGTAAGTAGAATAATGTTATTATTTATACTCGTCGATTTTTTTTTGCGCTGATCGAAAACCAATCGAGAAGCTAATACACCAAAATAAACTAAGCATTCACCTAATTGTGTGCGTTTTAACTGCGTGAACGTGTAATAATAATGTACTCTCCACGCGATTTCACCGAAAATTTTTGTCGGTTTGGATATCTGCATTGCCATAGAGAAAATCAATATTCCAGAGACTCAGCCCTGTGCAGTATGACAGGTGGTTGTCTCCCTATAACAAAAAATTGGGTTACTCAGTTGATATTACAAAATACTGTTAATTGCCGGGGTCACATTTAGCTCAAAATTTCCCTTTTTATATTATAATAAATTAATTAATTAAATTGATCTATTATTATTATTCCTAAATTTTGTAGTATAAATTCCATTTGCATCTTTAAATTACGCAGGATATTTTATCCCATCCGTCTTGAAGATTTTTAAATAAATAAAAACACTTAAAAAATATTTATATATAAAAATTGGAAGAGCGCATACGTCAAATATCTCCAGTCATTTGTATTTTAATTTAATATATTTTATATTTACGTAGATTTATATATTGAATAGATGAGGCTTTTACTTGATGTAGATCCATAGTAAGTTATGAAATCAAATAATTTTATTTTGTTAAATCTACATTGTATTTAAACATAAAGTGACGCGTGTTAGCGAAAAGAACGTTATTAATAAATATTTAAATAGATTTTTTCATACAGAAAGTAGTAAGCATAGTGTTTATATCTATGTGTATTCAGATTTAGCATTTCTATCATTTCTATCTCGAAATAAAAAATATTTATATAAAAGTAAAAGTAAAGTCTGTTCATACTATATTGAAGTAACTAGTTAGTCTCCTGTTGAGATAGAGAGTAAGTGTTCAAAATGTCCTCCGGTTTCGAACAAGTCTATCCTTTTTTTCTTAAGAACCCATTAATCTTGTAGATGGCTGGAGATCAGGTATGAGGTCATTAAAGTGACGTTGAATCATATCTTTTACTTTACAGAAATTTGCCTCTGTAGCTTGTTCTTATGACAAAATTGTGTAATAGTGTTTAGTCCAAAGGATTAAAATCGCATGGCCGAGGAGGCCAATCAATCGGAAAATGGTTACCAGTTACTAATTAATAATAATAATTGATAACTGTATCATTACTTCAACCAGCAACGGTTATTACTTCATCATTTTCAAATCAAAATATTCCGAAAACGGTAGACAGTATCGATTTTTACCAAGAGTACCTTTTTGGTGTATAATTGAATTATGTTTAAGCTTGATTGAAGTTTTGATTGATACATTTTACCTTAAAAAAGTTATGTTCAATACTACTTGGTACGAACCGTCTAAGTAGCGACCTCTATGAGAGTCAGATGTAAAAACAAATTCATGGGATGTATCAGCTTTCAAAACATGTTCATAAAAAATTTCATTACAATGTTGCCATTAGTTTCGGCAAAATCGTATAAAATGTGTATAAATCTTTTTTCTTCAACGCCCTTTATCTTGAATATGGATGGCGTTACAAAAATTTTTTCCCAAGCAAACCCCAATTATTTTTCAGCTTTCTGCCTATTCCAGAGGCGAGGACATTTATTTTTGAAACACCGTGTATAGTATTAGTTACTTTACTATTAGTATGAACAGACTTTAACTTGTAAAATTGGGTCAATTCTATATAGTTAAAAATTAATAGAACGCCGTTATATTTGACGGAGTTTCCGCTATTACAAATTTAATTCATACATAGTCAAGATTATGATTTAAATTTTAACAAGTACGGTGTCCAATTAATAGTTTTCCGTTATAGTCCAGTAAATGAAGGAGGAAAAAAAGGCAAAGTTAACATTAATGACGCCCTGTTTTCATCTTCCGGTTTGAAGTTGCATTTGGTACATCATTAAACATGAGACAAAGTTCTGCATGAAAACGCGTGCGAGGGCGGAAAAAATGGCCCCAAAAGACCAGGAAAATAGGTTTTCAGCCAATATCTCCTAAAATATGGCAGTTAGAGATTTTCGGTTCAGAAAAAAATTGAAGTTCAGGTCATTTTCTACAAAAATGGCCCTCATGATTTTTTTCGCAACATTAATATTTTCTGCAAAAAAATCGGGTTGAAATACCGGAAATTTTGAGACTTGTGAAATATGCAAGTTTTGTACAAAATTTGAGCTGGGGGTGTTGGAAATCCATTATTTTCATTGTTTTGGATTGTGGAAGCCAATTGTAGATGGCGCCACCACATTTTACCGATTGGGAAAATTCTCGGTGCCATAAATGAGAAACCCTGTAATCAGACACTTTTGATGGATATTTATGTTTCCGAGGGTCTTGTTTTCCTCTCAGATGAGGCCTCAAGATATACTCATTAGGAAAACGGGCTATAGGATTAATTCTAGCGAGATGGACCTCACCAGTGGACCTGAATCTAGCAACAATCAGCTTTGCACATGTGGCAAAAAACTGAAGTTCATTAGGCTTTTGGTAAGGAAAACTGAAAATGCCTCAAGAGTGAAGAATATTTACCCATAATACTCAGCAAATATTTCTTGCAGATTCTCCGCAAATTTTTGCAAATTTTTTTGCAACCAGACTGATTGAGGTTTTTGGAATAACGAGTTATAAACGTTCTCCATGTTTCATTTATTATAGAAAAATATATATATTTTTCATTTATTTATTTATTTATCAATGGGAGAACCCAATATAATGATACAAGAATAATACATTATAGACAAAAATATTACATAGAAAATTTTTAACAAAAGTACAAGAGATTCGCGGGTTAATTGTCCGTGAATTGATGAAAAAGTATTTAAAAATACATTGCAATTATGACATAAATTTGTTCGTAACCAGTCATCATCTGATTCTTGGTCAAGAACTTCTTTTGGGTCTAGGGCTCCCTCTAGCTCTACCCCGTCAACAACTTCTTCTGAGTCTACAGTTTCCTCTAATTCTACCTCTTGGGATAACATATTATCGCTGTCTTTATAATTCGAACACTGGCGTGACTCACACGAACCACAAATAGATGAGCAGACAACACGAGCGCCACGTAGAGCACACGCGCGGCGAACGACGGAGGAACGAAAGTAATAAATTATAGCGTCTACATTCAGATATACTGGTTTTTCCCCGGGGTATCAAAGGTATGACTTATATAATACATCGATGGAAAGGTGGGAATTCCCCCATTACACTAGTTAAGGTGTTAAAATGTTAGAAATAAATAGCAGGGAGAAAAAAACCACCTTTTCTTGAGCCCGCGTTTTATAATTTTATTGAAAAATGGACGACTTCGTCAAAAAACGAAATTGCACAATCGGAAGGTAGACATTCTTAGCTTTCAAATGATGTATCATAGAGACCAATTGGATCATGTATACATTTTTAATTGATGGTTGTTCACAAAATTTCCCGGCGTTCCAAAAACAGCAAAAATTTGGGATTCAATAAACAACGATTAAATGAAAATTTAAAAAAATAGGGTATACAAATTTCAGGGATGACAAAGGACCTTATGAGGACCCATAATCAAGAAAATTTTGAGTAAATTAGTGCAATACAAAAAAAATAGGAACAAATTCCTGGCGAGGTCAAAATTGCCCGGGAGCAGAAAGTTTGACCCGTGTTCCGATATGGCCAAAAGAGTCAAGAGTGACTCAATTCACAGGGTATGATAGCAGCAGAATTCCGCTTTCACATGAATTTTGAATCATGAGAAAATATGCATTTTTCACAAAGTTATTGAATAATTTGTCCCCCCGCTGATGTGTAAATACACGGACTGTGCTCTCCGGCATACAGCACAGAAGCTCATCATTCGAGGTGCGCTTGGTGCCGTTTTTCTCGAAACCGGTCAAATTTTCGAGAAATATCATAAGGACCATTTTTGTAGAAAATTAACTGAACTCTAACTGCCATATTCTAGGAGATATTGACTGAAAACCTATTTTTTTGGTCTTTTGGGGCCATTTTCTCCGCCCTCGCACGCGTTTTCATGCAGAACTTTGTCTCATGTTTAATGAGGTACCAAATGCAACTTCCAACCGGAAGATGAAAATAGGGCGTAATTAATGTTAACTTTTTTCCTTTATTTACTGGAATATTAATATTTTAAAGCTTATTATGCCTTCCATTCAGAATAGTGAAATGGAGTGCAGATTGTCTAATTTTTAGACATGCTTTAAAAAGTTAACATTTTTGTTTACAGAATTGTTCTTAATTATTGTTATAGTCTAGGTAAATTTTAACAATTCTGTGGTTAATGTTTTATTGAGAGTGTACCTATTTTTTAAACAGGGTGAACCAATAAAAGTGGTACATCAACTTTATGTTTTTTCAAATGTAACACTATATTTAGGTGTATTTATTAATTGTAAAAAATAAAATAATTTTTAATAAACGATTCCCATACCAACAAACAGGATAATTCTTGATAACGGTTGTTGGAATGCTATTTTAACGCAGAAAATAATAGTATCAAATATATTGTGGTTTAATTACTATCAAAAACAAACCAAACAATATGATAATACAATTAATGTGTTTGCTTAATATCCTGCTTATCCTGAAGCAAAATCACATTGTGGTATTAGAGATTACGGTATATTTACGATATATATTTAGCGGAAATACATTTTTCCTACAACCACTATGCAAAACACGCTTTTCTACACAAATTTGTATACGCAAAGCAGGCCTTTTTAGGCGAGCGGGACACCCCCAAAAAGACGCTTAGAAATAGCAGTATGTGACCACGGAGTACTAATCGCTAAAACCACTTTTACTTTATGTTTTCGGGGTCGCTGAATACGAATCTGAAATTATTTTTTTCCTAAAAACGGGGGAACACTTGGTAAAATGGCAATTAAGCGTAAAATTCGTAAAACTGGATTTGATAATTTTTGATATTCAACTCGCCATATCTTAAACAATTTTATTATCAATATTTTTTTATGGCAATTTAGCTGCTTGTTCTACAATTCAATAGCTGCAAAATAAGCCCATGCCGATGATTCTCTGACATTTATTAAATGAATAGTGAATTTTTAAATGTGTGCCGTCACGAATTCCGAGTTTTTTCATATAATCGCAAAAGTTGAGTGACGAAGTTTCGATTTTCGAATAATTAACTATGTAGTATTAAAATTTAGTATGTAAGAAAGTTTTTGATAAAGTTTCAGCTCTTAATATTCAATAGAAAAAAAATAGGCGATTTCAAAGTCGAGCGCGACGGTACATTCCTATACATATTTTAGCAAATAAATTAGGAAATAAGATATGTTCTTCTTTGATAGCTGCTGACGCTCTCACGGGCTGCGATACAAATTCATCTTTATTTTATATTGGTAAAACAAAAGTAAATGCTGCTTTGAAAATTATGTCAAACGAAGAATTATCTAATTTATCGAATATTGATGAGTTGGACATAAATTCTGCCCAAGAAGTCGTTAGTGTATTTGCATAATATTTATACGATCCAAAGAAAAAATCTAAAGCTGTTCGTAATGACATTAATTCTTTACGTTATCATTTAGCAATTGAAAAAAATCCAGACATTACGAGACTTCCGCCGTCGAAACCAGCTATGCTTAAAAACATTTTAAGAGCTCTTTGGCAAATCAATGAATGGAAGCAAGCAACTCAATCTGTAATTATTTCTAAAGATGTGACAAAGTTTGGCTGGTTAATAGAAAATGGTAAGATAACATTTGATTACTATGATGGCCCTACTGCAATGAAAATACTTCAGAAATATTTTTGTTCTTGCATTGGAAAAAATGCTTGCCAAACGAATATTTGTCCTTGCAGAGAGTCTAATTTGAAATGCTGTGATGTTTGTAATTGTAATGATACGTGCGCTAATAGAGATGTAATAAATGAAATGGACGAAATAAATGATGACGATTGACATATTTTAATGGCATTTAATGTCAACTTTTTTTGACAATCTAACCTAATAGTGAATTTCTTATTAGTGTACAATTTTAAAATTTAAACAAAAAGTAAATAAACGATTTATTTTATTATTTATTTTAATTTATTAATAATAAAAACATTAACCTATTAAGCATTATTCTAGGAATTATGAATCAAGATCAAAATAATTTATCTTTTGAATTGTCCAATTCGCACATTGAAAATACTCGTCCAGATATTATCGAAAAGGCTCGAACTGTAACCGAAAATTTGTTAAAATTTGAAAGGCATTGACAATGGCTACATAGCCATATTAATTTTCTTTGGGTTTAAACTAATTTTGATGGATAAATTGAATAAATACCAAAATTATTGAAATTATTTTTTTAAATTTAATTAATCAAATATCAACAATGGATTCTTATAGTAAGTGTTCGAAATGTGCTCCGTCTACTTCCTGACAGTAATACATCCTATTAGTAAACTCTTGTCGTACTCGTTCGAATGTGTCAGCTGAAATTGCATTGCATTCTTCAATAATTCTTTCTTTCAAAACGCTAATGCTATCTGGTGACGTAGTATAAACCTTGGATTTCAAGTACCCCCATAAAAAAAATCTAATGGTGTCAGATCTAGTGACCGAAGTGGCCATTCTATAGGACCTCGCCGGCCGATCCATCTACCTCGATATTCTTCATCCAGGTAACGTCTTACTGCACCATAATAATGTGCAGGAGCACCATCTTGTTGAAATGTTATTTCCAGATGGCCGAATTCATCTGGATTATCTTCCAGAATTTCATGAATTAACGGCTCAATTGCATTTTGTAACATCTCCAGATACACTTAACCGCTTATATTTGAATTTAGGAAGACAGGACCAAGTATGTTGTTTCCCAAAATACCTGCCCAAACATTGACTTTTTCTGGAAATTGGGTATGTTGTTCACGAAAGGTGTGAGGATTTGTGTCACTCCAATACCTTACATTTTGTGTATTCACATTTCCATTGAGGCAAAAAGTACTTTCGTCACTAAAACAAATTGTTTTTGTGTAATGTGGGTTTTGACTAATTTTATTTGTCATACATTCACAGAATTCGAGTCTTCTGTCGGGGTCGTCACCCGAAAGGTGGTGCACCATTTTTAACTTGTATGGATGAAATTTATTTTTAGCCAACACTCTCTGTACTGTACTTTTACTCACTTCACAGATTGACGCAACTTTAGTTGAAGAGGAAGTAGGGTTTACTACCATTTCAGCAACTATATCAATTTTTTTATCATCACTAAATGTTAGTCGACCAGATCGGTTGGCATCTTGAACACTACCTGTTGCTTCAAACTTGTGAAGAATCTCCCTCAAATAAGTTCTCGAGATAGGGCGATCTGGGTATCTCTCATTAAATAAACGTTCCGCTTCATGGAGATTCTTTCTAGATTCACCAATTATTAAGGGGCATCTACCAAATTCGACCTTGCACAATTATTCTTTGTATATTTTTTTGTTTCCCTACGTCCTCACGTTTAAGTTCACATAACGAAAATTTTATTAGAAACATGAAAGCTCCGCAACATGTAGGTAGCCAAGCGGTCCAAGCGGATTTTGGTTCACGTGCTACTCTATAAGCTTCGTCAGTACTGAACTGGGAGACCGCCGAGACCGGCGAGCGTTGTATCAACAATGGAACGGCACGCGACTACCGAAGCAGAGAGACAATGTCAGTCATAGAAGGATAGAAAAGCGAGAGATGGATTTTTATCTGATATTTTAGTGGTAGCAACCGAATTTCAATAAGGAATTGTACGGTCATAAGTAATTTGAGGATTCTGAGATTTTTACATAGTATTCATAAAGCTTCAAATTAGACCTCTTATAAATTAGTTTTTCCATTCAATCCATATTTAATTCTCTACAAGGGCTTAAACTTTGCTTAATATGTGTATTTTTCATATTTTTTTCAACAAAATTTGGTTAGCATTTCAAAGTTTTTATTCAATGAGAACTCTAAGTTCAACATTAATCTACATGATATATTTTTTTCTTAATTTTCAATACATCCATTACTTCTAAATTCTTTGCCAAAAATACTTCGATATTTTGTCAAATCGCTGCCGATAGATTCCCCTTAAGATAGCTGCTACTTTGTCGGCTTGAGTACGTACCATTTTGCCTATGTAAACTCTTAAACGTCTCGTTAAACAATAAAAAAATTAAATATTTAAGCTATTTAGAAAAACATTGCAAAGCAAAAAATACTATTAAACTAAAATTTTTTCGACGACTAACCAGAGGCGGACTGAAAAATCTTCAATATTTGAATGTGAAATAATAATTTTGGTATTTATTTAATTTATCCGTCAAAATTAGTTTAAACCCAAAAAAATTAATGTGGCTATGTAGCCAATATCAATGCTTTATTGGCCAGAGTGGTACTGTGACGTCATCTATTACTATTACGTCACTTGATACCATTCGTAGAGAAGTTTACAACACTTTATTTTCACCCTCCAAATTTTATTAATGTAAGTGTAGCCGTTCAAAAGATACGAGAGGGGGAGGGGACTTTTGAATAGCACTGTATAAATTCCAGTTAAAACTAATCGTGGCTCTTGATGCCATCTTAAAATCAATTTAATTTTCATTTGATTTTGTATCCTTTCCACTTTTTTGTTTAAGAATGCTTAATTTATTATCTCTGGTACAGTTTAAACAGCGTTTAAAAACCTATTGTTTCACAAGTTTAAAATCATTGAAAATATAGCTGTATATCACAAGGCAATAATACCAATAATTTGCCATCGTTAAAACTAATGGCCCATTGTAGTGCCATATTTCCGGCGTTCATTGGAATAAAGGGGAAAGTAGCGTTCTGTATTAGATGGATATCAAGAATGAAGACAAACTGTATCTCTTTCAATTGGAAGCCATAAAACCTTCACTTATTTCAAGTATTTGTTCAGATCAAATAAATTATACAGCGTGCTTCTAAATTAATGCCAAAAAATATTGATAGATATTTCCTCATCGCTAAAATATACTGTGTGAAATTGAGTTTTTATTTTTTTTGTAAAATGCAAGTAATGAATAGAAACTCGGAATTTTGTATTTTTCGTGCAGTCACAATGACTAATCACCTGTAATTTGCGCATCATCAGTACAAGGTACAGGGTGGGGCACTATGAACGAACTATTCTCTAGCGTCTTAATGGCAAATATAATTAAAAAAAATAAGACGTAGAATTAAGTAGATTACCTAGGACAATAATTTAAAAATATTTTGGAATATACAGGTGCTCCAAAAAAGCGTGCCGTATCAAAGTTAGGTTCCTTTAAATGGAACACCCTGTATTTTATCACATTTTTGAATTGTACTATTAAAAATAATGTAAGTTCATTAACATTTCCCTATACCTATCTAGTTCAGTTTCCAGGATAAATCGATTTTACATAATTTGTAGACCCTCCTACAATAACTTCAAAATAAAATGGAATAACCACATTTGCTTTACACCATCTCACTAGAAGCTTTTAACATTCTGTTTCCAATATTTACTGGTACGCTATCATATACAGGGTGTTTTCAATATGACAGTATAACACTAACTATTTAATACATGAATTTCTGGCTTAATTCAAATGGAACACCCTGTATCTGTTGGGTCTGTTGAACGTGGGAATCTATTACCTTTAATTTGGTATTAGGGTTGCCTATATCTAACTCTGATAGTTCTCGAGAAATTTTAAATTTGTTTTTTAATATTCAATTATTTGCTGACATCTAGTTACCTATAACATGATACTCCGATGGAAAGTTTTTAAAAATTTGAAATTTGTTATTTTGACAGTAAGTGCTTTGTTGTATGATTTATTATTGATAAATTAAAGGTCTCTTAAATCAGAATTTTATTAAGGGTACTCAATCATTAATTTTGCAATAAGATTAGTAAAAAAACTTAACGCTAACTGGAAGAATATTTCGTAAATTTTTACGTAACAAACTACCCGAACTTTTAGATGACGTTCCACTAGCTACAGGACAAAAAATGTGGCTGCAGTTGGAGGGTGCGTCTGTTGATTACAGTGTAATTGTCCGGCGTTACCTGAACAATATTTTTCCACAAAAATGGATTGGGCGAGGGGGTCCTTATCTTTGGCCGGCAAGGTTCCCATGCTTGACGCAATTATACTATTTTCTTTGGGGTTACATAAAAAGTATTATCTACAAGTATTATCTACAATAACTTTTTTTTTAAAAAGGGTTCAAATTTGTATCCAACAAGATGGGCGTCACTTTGAACACCTTCTTTGAATTTTTTGTACCTAGTTATTTTTCTATAATTTTAAAGCTTATTTTATCTGTATGCCCAAAAATAGTGTACTTACCCTTAATAAAATTCTGATTTAAGCAGTTTTGTTTTATAGTCTCCTTCCCCCTCTTTTATTTTGAATGGTGATACTATCTGTGACTTGGACTGATTTGAAATTAGGAGGGTGAAAATTAACTATTGCAGTAAGCTTCTCTACTAGCAGGAAATGTTGATGATCTTACATTATTTTCAATAGTGCAATTCAAAAATGTGATAAAATAGAGGGTGTTCCATTTAAAAAAACCTAACTTTGATACGGCACGCTTTTTTGGAGCACCCTGTATATTCCAAAATATTTTTAAAATATAGTCCTAAGTAATCTACTTAATTCCACGTCTTATTTTTTCTAATTTTATTCGCCGTTAAGACGCCAGAGAATAGTTCGTTCATAGTGCCCCACCCTGTATATGTTATAGGTCCGCGATCTCAAAGCCTAATCACGGACTGAAGAATACACTAAAACCACTTGTGCATGTGCAAACCAGAATGGTTGCTGTTAAATATCTTGTAGATATTCCTACCCCGCTTAACTTTGAAGTGTAACTCAATATCCGTCGGGGCCCATAGCACGGCAAGTAGCTGTTGCTTCTAAGTTGAACAGTCAGTGTTTTTGAAAAATATTGTTCAAAACTTATAATTATTATTCTTCGATATCTATCATCTATTAATATTAATGATATTTCACATCTGCATGAATTGTGGTTTTTCCATTAATGTTAAATGTGAATTTGCTACTTTAAGGCCACAACATTTTTTTCATTTTCTGCTTTATGGAGTTGTCGTTTTCATTGGACTATTAATGTTTAAACTTGATGAAAAGTTGAAGTGATTGGTAGCGTAAATACTCGAAGAGTCACTTGTGTCGATGAATATAAATGTTGCAATTTAATATTGAAGCTAGCTCGAGCATAGATTTTCGATATGGGAGATAAAACATCATTAATCATGTGTAATGTTGGGAATAAAAACATATCGGATCGATTTTTTCACGTCATGTGCCAGAACGGACGTCTTTCGTGATAAAAAAAACTGGTAAGAGCCAAAGTATTGGCCGACATAATTTTTCGTATAAAGGAGGTTTCGCAACATTTCGTTTTGACTCGGCTTATGGCCTTGAGGATTTACTACTAAAATTCCTCATTGCATAGTAAACAGTTACAGATGCATAATTTGTAGAATTTGAATACTGAAAAATAAAATGAATTTATTTTTAAAAAAATCACAAAAACCTTCACCATATAAGCTTGGATTTATTTATGGCAGATGTTATCAATAAGGAATATTTAGTTAAATGACTTAATTAAAAAAATATTTTGCACCATACAGAGTATCTGTAAAATAGTGGAAGATTTCAAAGCTACATTTTTTAAATATTAACTGACATGAAACTGAAATAAAATCGAAAAGGAGCAAAGTGATAAACATGAACTCTAAATAAAACAAGTCGCTTCGCTTCTAAAGCTAATTTTGTGCCCTTGTGACACAGTCCGCAGAGGCAAACATGAACCCTGGTGGGCGTGTTCATGTCGCTGTAGTTGTATTTTTGTAGTAACAATTCGATATTTTGAATCGATAACCAAATATCGATACCATAAATGTCAACTGTTTAGAGATATGCAAACAAAGTCAAACTTGCTAGAAATTTAACTCTAAATATTAATAAAAAATTTATATTGGACCAAAAATAGTATAATAATAAAAATATACACATAGATTCAAAAGTTTTGCATCACCCTAAATCTCCGAAAAAAAATGTGTTCATTATAAATGGATCACAGATTAATCAAATAATTAGTTTCAATAAAAAAAACGTGTATATTTGTCAAAAATTTTTATTATCCAATAATAAACTTGCTTTAAACATAAAAAGTATTCTTAGAAATTAAATAAATTAAATACAAATTGATTCTTTTTAAAGAAAAGGTTAAGTGAGAACCTGCATGAGAACTTTTAATAAAGAGTATTTCCACCTCTAGAATCCATGCAAGCTTGAAGTCGCCTGCCCATGCTTTTTACCAAATTATTGATATTCTGTTGAGGAATATTTCGCATTCTTCTTGGGCCGCATGAACAAGCTCTTGCACACTCCTGGGTGGATTTCTGCATGCTACCACTGCCCTGGCAAGCATGTCCCAAGCATGTTCTATGGGATTCATGTCAGGAGATAGGGCAGGCCAGCTCAAACGATTGATCCCTTCAGTTTCAAGATACTAATTTACAGCTCTGGTCCTATGAGGTCGGGCGTTATCGTCCATAAAAACGAAGGAATTGCCAACAGCTGCGCGCCATAGTCTCACGTGAGGATGT
This sequence comes from Galerucella tenella, assembly GCA_910591685.1. Lineage (NCBI taxonomy): Eukaryota > Metazoa > Arthropoda > Insecta > Coleoptera > Chrysomelidae > Galerucella > Galerucella tenella. Next base: position 29,338 of record CAJUYH010002731.1, read on the forward strand.
AGAATCTCTCTGATCTCTCTGAGATACCTATCACCAGTCATCGTTCCCTCCACATGAATTAATTCTGTGCGATCATTTAACATAATACCAGCCCAAAACATAGCACTTCCTCCTCTGAAGGGCGGCACGGGGCGAGCATGGGCAAGCTGAGCAACTCTCGTTGGATCCCGCCACACACGTATTCGATGGCTATCTTGTACCAAACAAATCCTTGTCTCGTCGGAAAAAAACACCGAATTCCAAAATTCTTCAGGCAAGGCCGCGTGTTCTTGAGCCCACTGTAGTCGGCGAACTCTGTGCTCAGGTTGTAGTCTGGGCACTCTTATTGGTCGGCGACACCTCAAACCTGTTGCAAGTATTCGTCTTCGTAATGTCGAGATCGATACTTGAACTCCCAACGCATGTCTCGTATCTCCTTGGAGTGCTGGTATTGCCATGGTCGGGTTTCTTCGGATAGTTAAGTGGATATAGCGGTTCTGCCGCTGATTAGTAACACGCCTTCTACCGCTTCTAGATCTATTACGAAGAGAATTGGTCTGGAGATACCGGTTCCATACACGAGACACATCACTTTGCCAAACGCCAACTCTGTTTGCCACGAACCTTTGAGAATGACCTTCTTCAACTAAAGCCACTATTCTTGCACGGTCAATCTCAATTATGACTCGACGATTCATGTTTGCACTTAAAATCGTAAAAATCAGATGCCTTGAATGTTAAAATGATCACAACAAAAATGTTATCTTACAAAAAAAACTGTAAAAATCTGTATATTGCAAAAAATATGGAACATATTGAAATAGTAAACATTGATAAACAAGCCAACAAAAAATTGTTAGCGCAAAAAAATTCCTTCGCATCCGAAGAAGGTGATGCAAAACTTTTGAATCTATGTGTATAATTAAATAATACAGACACCAAAAATGAATAAAATGATGTATTTTGATTAAATCACTCGGTCATATTATTTCAATTATGTTAACAAATTACTAATGTACGTTCGTTAACATTAGCTCCTGATTGGCTCGTTGCGATGAGCTTCTTTTAATTCGCATATTTTCCGGGGCTCATGTTTGCTTCTGTTATCTGTACTGTATAACTTGAATAATACCTAAATACAAAAGCTGTATACTAACTTTTTCTGAAATGTGAATAAAATATTCATATACAGCGTGGGTGGATATACAGTGTGGAAAGCACTTATGGAATAAAATTCTTTATGTCATTATTTTGGAAAATTATAAAAAAATGCCGAGACACGTCAACTTTTGAATTGAGTTGTGCGATATGTAAACATAAATGTAAATGTACAGGGTGATTCATGCAAGTATGCCATAGTCGGTGTTTTTTTTTAATGAAACACCCTGTATATTTGCGAATTTGTGAAATCCTCTTAATGAACCGATTCCAACAAACTAAATAATGTATGGTCAATACACGCATATTTCATATTTTGCTTGGATATTAATTTATAATAGTAAATATAATATCAAAAATAACTAATAATAGGAAATGAACCAGTTTCCATTGGAAATTACTTCCAAATGTTAAAATAAAATTCAAATTTCAATGCACTTTCCTACCACAACCCGAGGATTTCCGAACGCTACCGATGATACGTGTGATGTCATATCTCTTGTGTTTGCTTATGTCAATATGGCCGGTATTGCCTTAGGTTATATGTAGTTGTGTGTTTATTTATTATTATTATTATTTATTATATTATTTTAATCAACTATTAATTGCTTCATCGACGTAAAAATATCATTTATATGTTTGTTTGAGACCATTACGTGTTTGTGCTTTTTTTATTTCTAAAAGTCAACGTAAAGTGGAAAGTGTTCATAAATATTCGATATTTCCGAGGATATTTTGAAATTTTTTGGAAGAATATATTTTATTTACTAGTTCAGTGTTCAGTGACGATTCTTTCATATTTTGTGAGTAAAGATATGGCTAGCGAAGGTTTTGTAAAAGCACAAACTGATAACTTGCCCAAAGTAGACTCATTTATGCTGCTTGAACTTATGAAGTCAAACAGCTGCTTCAATGCAGAGGAAATAAGAGGAGGAGAAGCATTATCGTAAGTACGATTTAAACTATGTTTTATTTATATGATATATACCAACCCTATTTCGATGTGTGGTCGTAAGAAAATTATGTTTTTATGGTTGATTCCTAGACATATAGGTACATAACCTCAAACTATTTAAGAATAAAAATTACCAGCATAGAAGTAGGTACCTACATTAAAATGGTCTTCACAAACAAAAGTAACAAATATTTTGTCTGGAGTTTTAATAGATGTTGATTTACACACTGGAACAATGCAATACTTGGAATACAAAGTTTTTTTTTCGGCTTTATCCATTTTTAAAGCTTTCAGAAACAAATTAGGTCACAAGAACTCGGAGCGTGATACACGAATAAAAACGTAAACCAATGACGTCACACCATGGGGCAGCCATCTTTATGACGTAAAGCGCGTTTTGGCGGACTTTAAAATTTTATGATTTTTAAAGTCGTTTTAAAAGTAAAGTTTATATTTTTTTGAAAAAATAGGCATGCAAGGTGTTAGGAGACCTGATAAAGCGTCAATTCTCACAAATAACAAAAATTATGGTTGTACCCTATTATGAATTATACAGGGCGAAAGTTTTATTATTACAGTTATTAAACACATACCTACATAAAATACCTGATGTATTTGATTTTAATACATTAAAATAAATGCTCAAAATGTTCTCCACCTAGTTGTTGGCAATAGCACAGTCTCCTATAGAACTCCTCCTTAACTTTGTTTAAAGTTTGAGGTGAAATACTCCGTATTTCTGTAGTTATCCTGTCTTTGAGGTCTACAATGCTAGTTGGTTGTGTTGCATATACTTTGTTCTCGAGATAACCCCACAGAAAAAAATCTAACGGCGATCTAATTTTTTACAAAAAAATCAATAACTCAAAAAGTATGCATTTTTCGAAAAAAGTTTTCAGACAAAACTATATTAAAATTTTACGTAGATTTTAAAAATGTATTAATATACAGGGTGTTCTATTCAAAATAACAAAGTTGCAGTCGACTTCCGGTAAAACCGGAAGTCTGCCATCTTTAAAATTATTTTAGTTAAAAAGATCGTATCCGAAAACCTAAACGTAGAGATTTTCATGATTTTAATATAAGTATTTTGCCATATACAGATAGTTTTTACTCGTCGTGGGACACCCTGTATATATAGGTAATCGTGACTGGAAGTTGCTCATTGTAGATGGAGGTTTTCTCTGATGACTGAACTAAGTCGCAGCCAGTAGAAAATATAATCAACCGATTGAAATATATTCACAACCGATGGAAAATATTCCCCACCGGCTTACAGCATGTTTTTCTACCGGCTGCACCCTGCCAGAAGTTTGTCTTTACTAGCAAAGTGCAGTTATAAAAATTTACATACAGGATTAAATACATTTTTTTACAAGTACAGAAAAATGAGAACATTGGTAAGAAAATAATGAGTGAAACAAATCTATTTACACAAATTACAGCGTAACATATATTTAGGTACATATAAAATTTAAAATAATAATTATCCAAAATCACCGCTACTTTACCTGCCCCTACAACAACCAAGCTTGATCATCTAAATTTTAAACCCAGTTAAGAAAAACATGCAAATACCTAACAACATAATACAAGGCAAATTAAAAATTGTTAAGGCTGAAAAAAAAGTTCTGTTGCTTCAAACTGAAAAAGTCGAAAATGAATATTAATTAATCTGGAACAGAAAATCAAACAAAATTTAAAAAATTCACCAAAAACTTGATAAAAAAATAGTGGGAAAAACTTACAAGTAGCCATTTTGCATATAACGATGTTGGCATTCACGATATTTTGACAGACCTACTGGGCAACAATTTCTGCAACAGAAAATCAGACAAAATTAAAAAATTCAACAAAAATTCTATGGAACCTATGGGACCTGTGAAAACTAGGCAACAATTTCTGGAACATAAAATCAAACAAAATTAAAAAAATTCAACAAAAATCAGGATCAGGAAACCGGAGCAGCATGACTTACCCATTTCTTTTGAAAAAAAGGTACCAGCTTGTAAAAGGCTGGATAGTAGTTTGTAAAGTATATGGAATGACACAGCTCACCTATGGCAGGATGTTATTGAGTGAATGTGAGCAACAACCTAGATCTATGTCTTTTGAAAGAAGAACCTGCAAAGAAAAGTAGTATAATATACAAATAATATTTTAAATTATTACATTGCTTACCTGGGTTTTCACTTCACTTCACACTGACACTACTTGTAAAAAAAATGTTGGTTCGAAACGATAGGGGTATACATTTTACAAATATAGATGATGCATTATAGAAATTCAATATAAGTATAATAGGTACTCACTTTGTTGGGATAGACATATATTTTATGTTACCTTAAACAAAAAATAGAATAATTATTGAAATGTAACCATAAAAATTATAAGTAATTTGCCAAAAACAGTTGAGGGTTTTACAGAAATCCGTTGACAAAAAATCAACGAACAAATTTTTTTAAAGACATTAAAATCGAGTACATGATCTCATGATGACTCACTTCTTATCTGTATCTGTAGAGTAGGGAGGGTGAGTGTGTAGGCTCACAGCACTTAGTCCACATGTGACCCATTGTACATCCTCCCGAGGAGTTGTCCTCCTAGGTCATTGTCCATCCTGTCCTTCTCAGGAAGGTGGACAGGTCACTGGGAGACATCTACTCGAGAGCACTGAGCCTCAAGATTAAGTGGGGAATGGGAAACAATACCAGCGTGGTTCAAACAGAACTGGCTGGTATCTCAATTGCCACAAAAGAACTAACCAGAAGAGGAATTTCTGGCAAAACCATAATAATCTGCACTGATAGTAGACAAGCCCTATTAGCCTTGAACAGACAACGTGTTATATCGAGGCTAGTACTAGAGTGCCACCAAGATTTAGCTGACGTCTCGGCAGATAACAACATTATCCTGAGGTGGGTTAAAGGGCACGACAGGAGTAAAGGAAATCGCATTGCTGATTCTTTAGCCAGGGAAGCCGCTGGACTGAAAATTCTAGGACCCAGTGACACCTACGGCCTAACGACTTCGACAATTGCGGAACTAGCCAAACGTTACACCCATGCTCAATCCCTTAAGAGATGGGATGGAATCAAAGGATGCAGTTTTGCCAGGGGCCCTGGGCGATCCTCGGAAGCTGGCGCCGAAGAAATATTTGGCGATGACCAGGAAAAACCTACGTTTAACAGTAGGATTTCTGACTGGTCACTGTCAACTAAGTAAACACCTCCATACTATGGGGCTAGTGGACACACCTCTATGCAGGATGTGTGAACAGGAAGATGAAACTGTCAGGCATGTCTTATGCGAGTGTCCGGAGTTATCGTCAATAAGAGAGTGTGTGTTCGGTGAGTCTTGGCCTACTCACTTCTTATATAAGAACCCTTATTTGTCATGTATATAGAAATATTTATCTGCAGTCTTTTCATATTTTGGAATATTTGGGTATAAAAAAACAATAAAATAATACAAAAATGGATTTTAAATCAACAAAATATTTCAATTTTGATAATCAAATTAATTTTGAAATGCATATGAGCAAATTAAAACCAAATACACAATTGTCAAATTCTTTTTTATATTAAAAATCGGTAGTTAATAATTTATATGGTATGAAAAATGAAAAGAATGTTGTATTTATTTAATGCTAATCGCTACCACTAAATAAAATAAAAACCTACCCCTCTAGAAGAATGTATTAAGCTCTAATCCCTGGATTCCATATAGGTACACCATTCAAGTACACTCCAGATTCCTTGAAACAAAAAATAAAATAAATTTCAAACACCAGATACAAATAAAATTTTCATTTTATATTCCCCCAAAGCAGGTTCAATAATAGGTGGCAATATGATTCACCTCTTATATAAGAATAATTATTTGTCATAGGAATATTCACCGAGTTTTTTGTTATAAAAAAAACAATAAAAGAATACAAAAATGGATTATAAATGACTAAAATATCCATACTGATGATCAAATTAATTTAGAAAATCCAACTAAAGAAATGGTCTTTTAAAATTAAAAGTATAAAAAAAAATAAAAAATTAGAAGAATGTATATATTTCGAACACCAGATACAAAAAATATATTCATTCAATATTCCCCTAAAGCAGCCTCAATAAGAGGTAGCAATATGATTCACCTCTTATATAAGAATAATTATTTGTAATAGGAATATTCACCGGCCGGCTTTTGAGTATTTTGTTTAAAAAAAATATTAAAAGAATAGAAGAATGGATTATAAATGACTAAAATATCAATACTGATAATCAAATTAATTTAGAAACCCCAATTAAAGGAATAGTCTTTTAAAATTAAAAGTATAAAAAGTATAAAAAAAATAAAAAATTACCCCATTAGAAGAATGTATCTAGCTCTAATCCACGCTTTCCATGTAGGTACACTTCACTTGCACTTCACTACACTTCACTACACTTCACGATAAACGAACTCAAAAAAAAATTTCAACTTTCAACCACGCACTTTGAACCGACGGAACCGAAAGTTGAACCGCTACTGAATAACGACATCTACTAAATTTACCCATTTTAGTTAAATGTACTTGTTAGTCAGCTGTTGAAAAAGAATAGTTTATCATATCTATGATTAATATACCGATACCGGTCGTCCTTTGAGTTATTAAAAAGACTTTTAGTCTTGTTCATATACTTTGTAGGTATTATAATGAAAAAGGAAAAGTATAAAGGTACAAAAAGCGAGCAGTATAATATACATTTATAAATATAGTGAATTGTGGAGTATTAATTATTATTTTTGGAAATTATTTTTAGAAATTAAACCATAATCTTTTATAAATTACCTAATTCAATATTTCTGGATCGTGCACTTAACTGGATCCCATTCCTAGTAGACTATAATATTGAAAGAATGTGATACAAAATAGTAGTTTATCCAACTAGTGCAGAAAGTGATACTTTTCCGCACGCTATTGCAGATGGCCGAACTCGCTAAAGCGTCGTTCGGCTATCTGCAATAGCGTGTCACTTTATGCACGTGTTAGGTACACTATTTTTTCTACTAGCATGCGGAAAAAACCCAAAAGTTAACATAAAGAAACATTTCTTATTAAATACATATCAACAAATTAATTATTATTATTTGACATTCATTTGAGGCTTACACCGTGGCCATTAAAAAATGATTGAAAAATAAGTTGCTTTTTAATTGAAAATTATAGCAGAATTATAATAAATTTATTAATTTTTCAGTCATTTGGTAAGCTATAAGCTTACGAATATATATTTTAAATATTCAAATGTCAGTATACTCCCCAAAAACTTGACAAATTTACTTTTCCGCACGATAGTAGAAAAAATATTTTATTTTTTCATAATATCAAGGATATGATCTACTCTGAATGGACCTTAAGCATTTTACAACAAATGTATTGAAGTACTTAAACTTCAAAATATTATTTATGTGGTTGGTGAAAAAAGTGGTCAAATCAGTACATTGTCAATAATCAGAAATTTTCACTGCAATCATCTAGAAATTCTTAGTTTTACAGCTTAGCCGTTTTGCATGGAGCATTTATGCTTAAGACTGGGCTTAGCAGATATAGAAGTGAAACAAAAAATTTGGACTGCTTTCGAACATTCGATTCAAAATAGTGATTTAATTCGAGATCGACATTTGGATCAATTGTTGATGTGTGCAGTTTATGTTGTTTGCAAGTTATCCAATTCGGATTTAAAGTTTCAAGATATTATGAAGTTTTACAGGGATCAGCCGCAAAGCAGCAGTGACGTTCATAGACATGTCTGCATTCTTCTTCCCCCACTATTTTGAGCTTTTTCAGGTGCCCATTCAGGTGACAATGTCCCGTTAGGATCCCTGTTAAAACTCTTAGCGCAGTTTTACTTTCACTTATGCATTCACTTGATCTCAACAAGTTGTAGTCACCTAGAAGAGTCTTTGATTGTGTAAGCCTACTAGATCTTTCCAATGGTTAGATCTTCTCTTTTTCTCGGCTCTACCTATTTCTTCCAATATTACATTGGGGCTGATTCCGTAAAAGGGTTCAGACTTCCAGAAAGGTATTTCAGTCCACCTCTTTGCTAGTTCATCTGCTATTTCAATTCCTTCTATTCCAGTGTCTCCTGGAATCCATAATAAGATGACTATATTGTTCTTGCCTAGTTGATTGAGTTTGTCTCGCACCATTTTGGAACTGATTACACAAGAGCTCAGTGCTTTAATGGCTGCTTGACTAGATACATAAAGTTTCATTCGAAATACTTTACAATAGTTTTTTTTCCGGTTAACCTAGAAAGAAAAAA
>CAJUYH010002732.1:0-37732 GCA_910591685.1 Galerucella tenella
AAAATTTTCTTGTGAATATAAATCTACTTACCCGTATAACCCGGCTTGCAGGCGCAGTGGTAATCATTGACTAAATCGATACAAGTTGCGCCATGTTGACATTGGCCAACGCAATCGTTGATGTTCTGATCACAATTTTTTCCCATCCAACCCACTCTGCATTTGCAATGATAATCGCCAACTAGATTGGTACATGAGATGGCATTAATGCAAGGTGTATTAAGACATTCATCAGCATCTGTAAAAAATATATGAAATACCTTCAATTACGTGTCAATCTCACTTTTACATTATTATTATAGTCTATTAGAAATAAACTTCTTCTTCCGCAACTACCTTATCATAATATTTCAGATAAATACAATTATTAGAAAGATAGGTCAGCCTTTTGTAATTCAGTGCATCTTGATTTATCAAAAATTTTTATCTTTCCATGTCTTTTTGATCTTATCCATGAGTTATTTTGATCATGGTTTACAATTGAAGTGAACGATTATTGCTCATTATAAAAAATATTAGGTTGGTATAAAGACTTGTTTCAGTCTGCACAACAATGAAAGTTACAATAGCTCTAATTGACTAATATTTGAAAAGTACTTACCAAACTGACAGACGTTTCCTTCCCAAGCACTGGAACAGTTGCACGCGAATGAATTTTCCAAATTAATACAGGTACCGCCATTTTGACAAGGAGCAGATGAGCATTCATCGAAATCTGAAAAAAAATTGAATCTTTTATTGAAATGCAATGATATATTTCCACCTACTGGGCATAAAATACGCTGACTGTCAAATAATCCTGCCACCAAAGTTTTGACACAATTCCATAACCACTTATTTCATTTTTATTGACTTAAACTTGCTAATAGACGCTACAGGGAGCATTGAAAATCATAATTGGCAAATTATTAATTAACAAATGAAGTAGAGTTCGCTGTAAAATGAATGCCAGAAATATTTTTAACATCTACTAAGATAGCAAAATCTTGGGCCTACATTAGTTAATTGTTTTTTTTCCATCTTTTTATCATTTTTCAACTTAGTATAGCTTGGATTTGTATGACATGTTCTTTTTGGATGATAGAGTAGTACCAAAGGAATACATCCAAGAACGTGGCATCCATTAATTAATTGTTCCTAGTTTCGTGGAAATTCTAATATTTCCAATTTCCCCTGTAGCGTCAATTAGCAAGTTTGGGTCTTGTGCAATAGCTTTAATCTACTTGTTTTCCACCTTAAACTCGATGGTGAAAACGGCTTCTGGTCTATTAAGGCTTAGGTGAAAATAAACAGAAATGAATGGAAGTGAAGGAATCTGAAAAATTTTAGTGAAATTGTGGCAACCAACCATGTGTCATCCCAAAACTGTTGCCATATTTTTATTTGGGCTTACTGAAGCGAGTTTCCGAAAGGGTCCTGTTCGACCTATTCGACATTTAAAAACGTGAACTTTCCAAACTATGATATATTCAGTATTATATAAAAAAATAGGGTCACACATTTGTGCAATGCCCCACTGAAGAGATGTTCAAACTTTTTGTAGGTATTTATATAATAAACGAAGGAATAATAGTATATTACGTAACAAGGGTTGTAAGTATCCCATTACGCACGAAAAAGTTTATAAATTTCATGAGTGCGTAATGGGATTACAACTCGTGTTGTTCTGAGTGCTCATAATTTCATCTTTTTTACTACTAACAGACATATTCGTTGGTAAAGTTGAGAAAATGTTCGGATACTATATTTTGTTTAGCAATTGAGAGCATAGATGAGATGACGCTTATTTCCATATCAAGGAAACGCATATTATTTCTTTTAAAATTTAGGGGCATCACTCTTTTAATCTTAAATGTATCTCTCTAATGCCAAAAGCTTTTATGTTTTTTCATTGATTAAAAGTATGTAAATAAACCAAATGAAGTAGTACGTGAATAAAAATTTGATTGTAATTTAATTAAACCAAGGAGTTTAAGTTTTCTTCTCAAAACGCACCTGTATCTTCTGTATCTTCTGCTGAGATTTCATTACGTGCATGTTATTGTTAAATGTCATTTACAAGGAATGTTGACAGTGCGATTTTTGACGTTTACAGACATGGGCGTAGAAAAAACAATTTAATTTGTTAAAATCTACAATATATTATTTGAACCAATGTTCAACTTAAAGTTGTGACGCGTTTCGCTAACACTGGTAGCTTTCTCAAAGGAGATATATTATACGGATATTGACGAAAGTATTATAATCTATTCACATGGAAATAAAAAGCAAAAAGTGTCTGAATATGGGATTAACTAGAGTATTTAACAAGTTTACTTGGAAATTCATTCACAACAATCTTACCGGAACCTTTCTAGGTAAAAAGGTTTAATAAGGGAGAATTGTTGATATCTATTTGGTCGTTAAGAAAAGTATCTGAATATTTGTTTTTATTCATCTCAAAAGAGCTTCTGAAAGATTTAATTTGAGGGATTTGGGTTCTATATGAAAAATCTCAACTCTAAGTTGAACATAGGTTCAAATATAATGTAGATTTTAGATTATATAATAATATACGTGGGAAAATATTCATAGCTCTGCCGGATTTTTTACTGACATGTGAATAAAAGAAAGCGCCAAGTTTGTAAATAAGATCTATATATCCAAAATTCAATTAATTTTATCTTTACGGACGATAACAAATATAAATATCCGAAGCTATCGTGAAATGTATAAAAATCAGAAGGCGTGCTACAACTTAACTATATTCCAACTCACTTTCTCCCATAAATAACTGTAATTAAATAATTATGATACGAATGTCAGATTGTAATTCGTTTGAGAACAAGAATTACCGTTCAAAGTCGATAGTTTAGTTACACGAAAATTATAATTACTTCATTTAAAGTGCCAAAAATAACTACCTCAACATCAGTAGACACTAATTTATTTAACGTAATTTGTTGAACTCTCGGCCTTTTTCCATTCCGGTCGTGTACATTTTTAAATATCTGGCCCTGAGAGGACTTGACTGATGAAGTAATCTACTTCCCCGTGCGATCTGTCATACGAAAGTTTAATGTTTGGTATTAACGAATAACTTTATCCACATTACAAGTACTTGGATCGGTAAAAAAGTACCCAGAAGAATTATTGTTTATTATGAAACTGCTACAAGAAATTGCAAAAAATAAAAGTAGGGGGTCAGTTGCGAAGTTTTGATTTGATTATTCGACAAACGATAAGGTGATCAGAATCGATTTCACATTATGTGCTAATGGTGTATTTTCGCCCTAGTTGTGAATTTATTTATGTATCTCATTTCGTAGGCAATTTGAATGAATAACAACGAATTAATACATAAAAATTTATCAAATTGGAACCAATACCGTAAAAAACATTTGGTATACAATCTAGTAACATAATTTCGACATAAATCTCTTTCCATATTAAAACAATTCTCACAAAGCAAGTAAATTCCGGTTTTTGTGACTAAAATCAGAGCCGTACTGGAGAGAAAAAATGTTATTTTGAGACCATGGTATTTTTATTGACATATTTGTAATCTATGAGCGAATTCAAGTATTTCTACTGACAAACAGCATATCAAAATAGAGGAACAAGCTAGGGACCTAGACCAGGATCACGACAAATAGGATTCTCTTTTAGTGACGTCACGTTACCTAACAACCGATACGGGATCCAAAGCGTAGAATTGACTTCATTCTACAAGTCTTTAGAAGAATGGAAAAAAAAACATAATAGACTGGAAAAGCAAAACCAAAGCTAAAGCAGTTTAGAAAATGTCAAATATGTGTCAAATAACAAAAAAGTTTTCTGAATTGATACTATTATTCCAAAGATTACCGAACCTAGATTTCAAGATTATCGCCAGCTTTTGGACGACGTCACTAATATAGAATTCTATTTTTCGTGATCCCACCACTGGGCGTAATTTTAGACCAAGATCTTCGTTCCACAAAGCAGATTTCCAAAAATGTCCAAAACGCATATACAAATTTACGCCTACTTTATCAAATCAAACATATTTTTAACAAGGTAATTCAAAACAATGCTATCGGAAGCTTTAGTTTTATACAATGGGTGTTGAAGGATTATCCTAAATCTCCGAAAAAAAAATGTGTTCATTATAAATGGATCAGAGATTAATCAAATAATTAGTTTCAATTAAAAAAAAACGTGTATATTTGTCAAAAATTTTCATTATCCAATAATAAACTTTCCTTTAACATAAAAAGTATTCTTAGAAATTAAATAAATTGAATACAAATTGATTCTTTTTAAAGAAAAGGTTAAGTGAAAACCTGCATGAGAACTTTTAATAAAGAGTATTTCCACCTCTAGAATTTATGCAAGCTCAAAGTCGCCTGCCCATGCTGTTTACCAAATTATTGATATTCTGTTGAGGAATATTTCGCCATTCTTCTTGGGCCGCATGAACAAGCTCTTGTTGGATCTCTGCGTGCTGCCACTGCCCTGGCAAGCATGTCCCAAGCATGTGCTATGGGATTCATGTCAGGAGATAGGGCAGGCCAGTTCAAACGATTGATCCCTTCAGTTTCAAGATACTCATTAACAGCTCTGCTCCGATGAGGTCGGGCTTTATCGTCCATAAAAACGAAGGAATTGCCAACAGCTGCGCGCCATAGTCTCACGTGAGGATGTAGAATCTCTCTGAGATACCTATCACCAGTCATCACTCCCTCCACATGAATTAATTCTGTGCGATCATTTAACATGATACCAGCCCAAAACATAGCACTTCCTCCTCTGAACGGCGGCACGGGGCGAGCATGGGAAAGTTGAGCAACTCTCGTTGGATCACGCCACACACGTATTCGATGGCTATCTTGTACCAAACAAATCCTTGTTTCGTCGGAAAAAAACATCGAATTCCAAAATTCTCCAGGCAAGGCCGCGTGCACTTGAGCCCACTGTAGTCGGCGAACTCTGTGCTCAGGTTGTAGTCTGGGCACTCTTATTGGTCGGCGACACCTCAAACCTGTCGCAAGTATTCGTCTTCGTAATGTCGAGATCGATACTTAAACTCCCAACGCATGTCTCATATCTCTTTGGAGTGCTGGTATTGCCATGGTCGGGTTTCTTCGGATAGTTAAGTGGATATAGCGGTTCTGCCGCTGATTAGTAACACGCCTTCTACCGCTTCTAGGTCTATCACGAAGAGAATTGGCCTGGAGATACCGGTTCCATACACGAGACACATCACTTTGCCAAACGCCAACTCTGTTTGCCACGAACCTTTGAGAATGACCTTCTTCAACTAAAGCCACTATTCTTGCACGGTCAATCTCACTTATGACTTGACGATTCATGTTTGCACTTAAAATCGTAAAAATCAAATGCCTTGAATGTTAAAATGATCGCACTAAAAATGTTATCTTACAAAAAAAAACTGTAAACATCTGTACCTATATTGCAAAAAATATGGAACATATTGAAATGGTAAACATTGATAAACAAGCCAACAAAAAATTGTTAGCGCAAAAAAATTACTTCGCATCCGAAGAAGGTGATGCAAAACTTTTGAATCTATGTGTATATATATATATATATATATATATATATATATATATATATATATATACATATATATATATCAGTAATTCTTTGCAAAAATTGATTAAAACATTTTTAAACCGAATATTTCAGGAGAAACTGGCAATTAAGAATTCCTAAATGTTTGCAACTTCCACTACAGATACGTCACAAACCTTAGGATGAAGTTAGTCACTTTGACGATAAAAAAAGTGACAGCTAAAACTTTTAGATTTAAGTAGGGCAAATTAACAAATTCATATATATTTTTCTCGTTACCAGTGTTATTATTTTCCATAATACGCTTTCTCTGGCTTGATCCCATATGTGAAAATAGAAATAAAGAACGTTTACTTTCATCTGCCATCTCTTGATTTAGTACTTATCGATGTTGGTCTAGGAACGGTCCTGCACGGAACTTTCTTAGAACCTTTCAATAGATGAAGTAAGACGTTCGTTATCATTATTAATTAACTGTCCGTTATAAATGACAATTAAAACCGGGTAAGTGATATATCATCATTTTTATGGCACTGGAATTTTTATATCGGCCTTATACGTTGGAGGGAATTGTTAAAAGCCATAGAAATAAAAAAGCAATAGGAATTGATTATGGTAACTTTTCCATCGGCTTCAAGGATCTATTTATCATGTTATAGGATTGTGGTTTAACGATTCATTGATCAATCTGAGAGAAGTTCATATGTAGGTAAAAAATGAAAGGTGTTTTTTTTGAGTTTATGGCTTATCTGTATTCTTACGAAGTTCGACAAGTGTAATTTTAAATCGAGACTGAGTCAATGTAGACTGTTTTTGTTGTTCCCATCGTCAAACGTTGATAGTATATTATTCATAAATAAGAATATCGAATTCTATTTGATGGAAATAATATATGTTGCTTTTGCCGTATTTGGATATGAATCGATCAATTCGATTCCTTCATATTAAAACTATACCAGGTATAAACAGTAATTATTACTATTTAATAACGTAGCTACTTTTTGCAAGTAACAGTTACTTGGTAATTAAATACATTCGAAGCACGTGAAAATTATTGGACATTGTTCAAAGCGCTTGAAAATAGGAAAAAAACGAAGCTGGTAGTATGTTATTGTTTGATTACGTTGCGTATAAACTGGTTGATTGTTCACCAGAATCTTTTTTCTGTTAACACAACTGACAGATAAGTACCTAATGGATTTAGTACAGTCATTGAAGCTTCTCACCTACGAATTATTTGAAAATAAACTAATTTTGTAGAAAATTGAATAATGTTCCAACGACCAATTTAAAAACTACGCGTTTTATATAAAAATAAGCATAATAAACAAAATATTATATTTAGTACCTAGTGTCAAAAATGTTTCTTTAGTCACGAGCTTCCTGTGAGGAACGAAGCGGAGCGAGTGTGCTTTATGAAACAAGTGTTGCCTACTGTCAGTAGAGACGATGTGCTTTTATTCGCAAAGGGAGAGAAGGAGGCTGAATTATGAGCGATTATTTTTTTCACTTGTCAAAATCTGACATTTTGGTGGTTTTAACCAATAGCAATATTCTAGCCAATCATTCGGTATTATACTGACTCTCTCACTAGAGTAAATTGATAACTGACAAAATTTGATGGTTTTGAACTGGCAATTTTTTGTCTTGTCACAGCAATTTTTTAACGTTTAATATATCAAATCTATGTGTATAAAATTCTATCACTCTGTGATAAAATTCAATATAAAATCTTTGTTAGTGGTTTCTAAGGAAACTAAGTTGTTTATTTATTTATTTAACTGTCTAAAAATTATTAAAACTGTTTCAAAAATTCAAATAAGTATTATTAACATGAATAATACAAGATTTGGAAATAATTCAATAAATGAAATAGAGAGTACAATTAAGCAAAGTATACCGCGAAATACAATGAAGACAAAAAAGTCTGCGTGGGAACAGTTTAGGATGTTTCTGGACGCACGTAATTATACGTTAGAGAAGGATACTTCTGAACAAGTTATAGCAAAAATTCTTGAAGATTATGGTTTAAACATGAAAAAAAGAGATGGAACTGATTATACTGAAGCTAGTGTGAAAACACTTTGGAATACGACTGCTCAAATGGTTCAGGAAAAATATTTTCTAGAATTTAACATCAAAATTGATCCATTTGAAGATATTACCTATAAATTTGCTAGATTGGCCAGGGATACAAAACGTAAAAAGCTGCAGGCTGAACCTGAAACCAGAAAAAGAAGTTCTAACGCGTTCACCAAAGAAGAATTAATGGAAATGGTAGAAAGCTATTCTGAAGATAATCCTGATGGGTTACAAAAGAAGTTTTTTCATTTATGTTCGTTCGAATTAGCATGGCGTGGAAATGAAGCTGCTAAAGAAAATGATAATAAAGGAATTTTTGGTAGAATATAATCCAATCTTTTCCAAAACGACACAAGGAGGATCAAAAGCTTTAGGTATCTGGCAGTAAGTGGCTGGTAAGAAATACTGCTAACAACAATTTGTGTCCCGTTCGTTTATTTTTAAAAATTATTGAAAAAAGGGAATCCAATCCTTATCTAACAACAACAACAACAACATTCTCCAATAGACAGGCTAATAAACTTCCTTAAAGATATCGATGTTTTAAATTGTATTTAGTTCAATATGATTGATATATTGTTCAAAATTTTGTACTTGCTTAATTTTTAAGTTGCAATTACTGTATAGTTCCGATATTGTTCAGTCGCTAATAACCTTTTGGTGGATGCGACTAATTTTTCTCAATAAAAAAAAAACAACAAGATTATTTTTAACAGTACATCCAAATTGGGAGAAAGGAATATGGGACAAAAATTCACCATTGGGAATTAATACAATTTCAAAGTGGACGAAAATATCGGCAGAATCAATTGGTATAGACACAAAAAAATAAAAATAACCAATCAGTCACATAGAGCTTCTGCAATATCTGCATTAGCAAAAGAAGGAGTTGGTGAACAAAAAGTGATTAAGCTTACAGTACATTCTTCTGCCCATTCTTTGAAACCATATTTACAATTAAATGAACCATTTCCAACTTATAGAGAACCTTCGAGAGAATAAAAATAAAGAAAAGGAATCCTCAGTTTCTAACTTAAATTCATCACAGGTTATGATGCAAAACAATCCCCAAAATAATGCTACAACGTACAATTATAATAATTGTACTTTTTACATAAATAAGTAATTTTTTTTTCATAATGTTATTATTTTTTTGGCTTTGTATAATTGAAGTTTGCAATAAATGAAACGTTTAAACATATGATTTTTTAGTTTTTCTCTCGTGAAATAGCCTCAAATCAAAATTTTGTAAAGTAAATTTTTTCTCTTGTCGTATTCAAGTTTGTTGCTTTTAGGTAATTTTGCTCATGACATTTCATCCAAAACCACTCGCCTGACGGCTCGTGGTTTTGTTAAAAATGTCATTCGCAAAATTGCCAACATACTTTCATGACAATCGAAAAATCTTGCCGACAAAATTTTCACTCTCGTGGTACTATATGATAATTCTGCTTCCTCATCGATACCTTTTTTACATTGAAACGTCAAAATTTAACTTTGAATTCGTCATTATTGACAACTAAAGTCCATTTTCCATGGTTTCCCTCGTCCTAACGGACTCGTGATTTTATCAATCGGTTTATTTCCATATTTTTGCCAAATAAACAAGTTATCGTGGAAAAGAAACAATTATCGATAAAATTTGAAGCATTTTGAATAAATTTTGACAAATGGGGGAAATAATAACTTGTATTACACGAGATGCTGAAAGACCCTCTCGGCACCTTAAGGTACGTTAAAAACTTTGAATGATAATTTTTTCGAGAAGAGGAAGCAAAAATAGCCTTCAAGGAGGGGAAGGGTGAATAGAACGGATTTTTTCAAAGAAGGGAAGGAAAAATAACCTTCATAAAGGGGAAGGTGTATGGAATGGTTATTCAATTTAAGAGGCCTCAAGTATCTTTTAGCATCACGTTTATATTACCAGTACTTATATTATTTGTGATGGTTAAACTATAAAACATCAAAAATTAATGCCATAATAAATATCCAAGTCACTTTATCTCCATACATCGTTATAATCTTCTCAAGTCCTAAAATATTTCAAACGTGACTGACAAATTGAATAGAAAATTATTCGAACAGGTTACAGCTCTTCTATTCTATTTGAAGCGTCGGCAACTAGTTTAATGTACAATGCAATAATGATAGCTATCAATAATAGAGTTAAAATATGATTCGTTTGTTGATTGAGAGAAAAAACCACTTTCGGGCTAAATATTTTTGAATGGCTGTCAAAATCGGAATACAACAAACTCAATTTTTGTCAGGCTGGCGAATTCGAAATACAACAAACAAACTTTGTGACATATTATTGTTAAGTTTCCATCATTTCTAGAGAAAAGATTGTTAGATATGAGTAAGGTGATTGAACAAAAGATGCAAGAAACTAAGCAGCCCCTAGAAATTTCAGGGAATTTTTTTATCATTATTTTCCTTTTCTAATTTTTGGAAGTTATTCAAATATTATTGCGCACCAGCAACCACTTTCTGCGAAAAACTAATAAGAATTTCTCTCCAGATCTGATATGACGCGATTGTCCATTTGAGAGAAAATTATATACCAGTCATCATTATACCAACCAGATGCTTTATTTTGACATTATTGCTATGGTAACCAGAAAATTAATAAGTGGAAATTTCCCAGCATATGAGAGCTAGAAATCATCTCCGGCAATACGAAGGTATAGCACATTCAATAGCCTTCTTGGAGTGCGTCATCGTTTGTGACGTATATGGGGGTTTTGGGTATGTCGTTTATTTCATTTGCTATTTTGACATATAGCTAACTCTTAAATTTGATAAATAAAATCATCAGGATCGTATTCAGCCAAATTCGAAAAGGCTATGAAATTAATAATTACCAGCTTCTTTTTCCAACTGAAAATATTTGAGAACTGTCAAAATGATGATGTTTTTCTGTGTATCTAGGCATATTTTTGTATTATTTCAATGAATATAACAATGATAGCAATATTCACTTTCCATACATAATAATTGACCGTAAACAACAAAGTACAGACTTGCCGAGAACTGTCAGTGTGACAGTAGAAAAAGACGTAAGACACATTGCCGCTACGATAGGTACGTCTGCATCCTATTCTGAATGATGTTATTTCTCATTGACATTTCCCTTATACCTAGTAAGAAAATTATATGACAGATATCAATCACTTCCTGTCCAAATAGTGATGAGCAAGACCAAGACCTTTGCTACTCACTGAGTATATGTTTATGCGTATATTACCGCTTGACCCCCCCTTTTTTGCTTGGGGTAGTTACGAAAAATCCTTAGAATAAACTCTGTCGAACATGTAGCTAAATTAGCAATAGAGTTTGTTCAACCATCCTTTAACGTTACGTCATAATCTGTGACGTATTCTGCTGTTTTACGTTTGTCTTTTATTAGTTAAATGTTATTTTACACTTAACCTCAAAATTATAATCAATGACATTGAATATATTTTATCTATGGGTTGAATGTGGAATTGTTTACGGTATATGACAACTGAATAGTCAAAAGTAACAAATCATATTTACGTTGACATTAGTTGAGAAATACGTTAATGACGTCATAATTTCGTCTCAACCATTTCATGAATGAGAGATCAAGATGGACAATGTATGACGTAACGGCAAAATATGGTTGAACTTTAGTTAAGAAGTGATTTGTGTTCTCTCACTAAACGGTTGAAACCCAGATCGCAAAAAGGCTGAGAGAAAATTTATAATTATAACCTAGTAGCAATGTCGATCTCAAATATAATAGAATGTTTGGGACGAGATTTTCTACCCGATCATAAACATGTCCCGAATATTCCAAAGCTGCTTTCATATTTCCATCAAACAACGAAATTGTCAAATATAAATATGCAAAAACCAGAATATCCATTCATCGACTAATGATTTTGCAAGAACCAGTGTCATTTTAAATCTTTCTATATGTAAATGTAGTTTTACGTTGACCAGCAGATGGCTGGAAAGTCGAACAAATGAAGACGTTAAAGAATGTTTCAATTGAATTTGTGGTGGATTCATTACCCTGCTGGCACTTTATTCCACCCATCGTGAATATATCAAGCAATGTCACGCGAATAAATCTTATGCTTGATATGGGCATTTCATGATGACCATATTTTTGCTTGCTTGTCAGAAGTGCCTCAACTGCCGTGTGATGGTTTAACTTCTTATATCTATGTTGGCGAAATATATTAAAGGTCAGAAGTAGACGTACAAATACGCATCATCATTTATTTTTTTCGATCCAGTTATTTGTTCTTATAGATATCCAGATGAAAAATATGACTTTA
The DNA here is from genome assembly GCA_910591685.1 of Galerucella tenella. Taxonomy (NCBI): domain Eukaryota; kingdom Metazoa; phylum Arthropoda; class Insecta; order Coleoptera; family Chrysomelidae; genus Galerucella; species Galerucella tenella. Next base: position 11,949 of record CAJUYH010002732.1, read on the forward strand.
AACTCAACAAACTATGTCATTTTCTATGTGTGGATGTATAATCTATAGACTGCTAGCGGAGCCTTGTTGATATCAATCACCCTCAAGGACGAAATGGTAACCTACAGTTTTTATTAGTTGTTTAGATTTTCATCCAATATAAGAATTTCTGTATGATCTCTCGTGAGCACACACAAACACATTACGAGTGAAGTGAAGAATAGTGCAAGTCCACGTGACGTTATGCCCTGGGGAATCTGATGATAAACCAATAGTTAACACGTGGTTGTTAATTGTTATTGATTTTGATTTAGTGTTTTCTTCGAGGTTGTTTTAATTCCTTATGTAATTTAAAAGTTATATAATAATATGACTGATTTTGATAAAAAACAAATTACAAATCTAAAACCTGACCAAATAAATCTTTTTCCTCAGAGGTATTGTCAACTGTAAGTTGGTGGACATGCCCTATACGATACGAGGTCAGGAAAAAGTGAGGTTAAAATTATTGTTGACAGTATTCTAACCTAGAAGTTGATGCGAGAATTGTTTGTTTGTTTGTTTGTCGTTGTTTCACTTGTGTCGAAAACAGTTTATTTCAAATGGTTTACTTAGAGTTGCTAAGTTACAGAAACATATTTTTTCTTACGAATTATTATTTAATAATATAGTATGTACTGACACTTCTTTTAAATAAAAAACAAATCTTATCGTCCAAAAAAACAAACAAACAGTAAATGACTTGGGATTTGAAAATGGTTGGAGAGGCAGTTTTCAATGAACTCGCTATAATAAAAGAAGTTTCAAATAGAAGAAGTTTTTCAAAAACTTTAAGAGAATGTTGACAAGTACGTTTGAGGATTTGTTGGCTGAGGTGGGAACAAAAATATGTGAACAGGATTCTTTCAGGGAAAGCATTTCAGCAAAAGTTCGATTGTTACTAACACTAAGATATCTTGCTACAGAAGACACTTTTCAAAGTCTGCAATATAGTTTCAGAATTTCATTATTTCAGAAACAGTAAAATCTGTTTACGAGACTTCTCAAGCTGAATATCTTCCTACACCGAAAGAAAAACATCAATGGAAACAAAGTGCATCAAATTTTTATTCAGTATGTTCATGTATGAACTGCAAACGCAGATTTATTAGTTTCTTTTGATATTTCCCGTTGTGATTGTAGGAATTATTTCTTTCAATGATTCGCTAATTTCAAAATGCGTGTATTGCCGGGAATGCTTGTTGTAAAACGGATGTTTCGTGTCAAAAAGACACTGGGTTTCTTCGTACACTATGATTAATTTCTAAGTTATTTCTCGGGTTTATTCAATATATCCACAAAAAATACCTTACTCGACTTTTACGAATTATATTAATAATTATTATCTTTTCATTCTCCGTCTTTCCACTTTTTTAACCTGTTCTGCAGTAACTATAGGGCATGTCCACGTGACGTCACAAACTATTTTGACAACAGTCTGGTGGTAAAACAATAAACAAAGCGTTCAGAACACGTGGTACTTAATAGTGAGGTTATGCTGAATTATAATGATAGATCGTGTTTGAGTTTAGTTGGTTTTGCTTCAGTGTAGGTACTTTTAAAGTTATTTTAATTGTTGAGCTTGCATATTTAATAATATATAATAGGTATAGGTTAATAGTTGTTTGTTGTTTGATAATCATTGATCGTGTTTATTGTTTTACCACCAAGGTATTTTCAACTGTCAACTGTCGTGGACATGCCCTATTACTAATTATAATAACACAGTTGATACGATGCTACAAGCTAACCTCAAACAACTGACAGATCACAAAAAGACAACAACTTTGACGTTAAGATTCTTTATAAGGCTTAATCCTAAGAAAAATCTCAAGTTGTAAACCAACTTTTACAAAAAATGCTGTTGGAAAAACCACTACATAAAAAAACGCACAGAGAACTCTTAGTGAGAGGAGGTGTAGTGTGTGCACTAAGAACTTCGATAACTGATTCTTCAGTTCTAATCAGCTTAGCCAGTGATTTTTTTTTATGTAGAATTTTATTTAAAACATTTGTTGCAACAGTTTTCAAGAAAAACTCGAAGAACTACTGAATTGCACGTTAGAAATGGGTTTAAGGGATGGAGCACTCACTTGTTGACTGAGAATACTTTTGTTGTGAAAAATAAATTCCTAGACCACTTCAAATCCTGAAGGAGAAAGCATTTTTCTATTACGTTATTATTGTCACAAGAAGCTACGGTGTCAAACATACATTACTTCAACAAAACAATAAGTATTAAATTTTGCTTAAAAGCTGAATTTTTCTACTATTTTCAGCAATTTACTGCCTATAGTACTATTATTTTGGTTAAAGCTGTGTATATCTTTAAATTTATATATTTTCAGTATACTTCTGTAAATTAAAGTTACTTGGCAACATTGTCTTTTTGAACGGTATACGAGAACCTCCGCGTTCTATCAGATGAAATGATCGATATAGGAAAATTGCGTAGATAAATTACTCATTGGAAATATTGATAGATAGATAAGTAGAAATAAACCAAACGGTATAGAGTTGGATAGAAACTAGTTATTTATCACAGAAGTTGAATCTACTTTTTTAGAATAAAGAAAAAAGCAGATGTAAAAATATTATCCTAATGAATTATGGATAATTTGTTGGTTTATTAATTTACTTCGACTGATTTAACAAATATAGGTGTGCAAGTTCACTACATTCCTGCAATTATTAATTTGTCATCGTTAATTTCGACAGACCTGATCGGTATAGGTGTTATAAAGACTAAAATAGCGAATTGAAAAATGAAAAAAGATTTTCGTCACAATACCACTGATGATTACGTTTTTTAAAACATTATACGAATACTTGTCACTTTGTGAATTGGAGCGAGTGCCATATTGTTTTTTCAACACTAATAGGTATCTTGAAGCAATAATTTAAGAGATCATTTATGGTGAAAACGTGGCAAAGCAAGGATCCAGTAATTCAAATATTAGATACTAGGTAACTGAGATTTGGGCGCCTTGAACATTTGGCGTCACTTGTGATAGTACAACAATACTCAGTAAACCAGCACTTGAAATTGTTGGAGCAGAGACACCTTAATATTCTTCCAGCCTTTCCTTGGTTTCGGAGATAGTTTTTTTGACTCTTCGTCAGATATAAAGGTATATCCCCAGTCTGGGCAACAGGCGGTGGGCCAATTTGGACGTCCATTTCGGTTCATTAACACACGAAATAAACTTTCTTACATTTTATTTGTCTGCTTCCATAGGCTCTCAAACACAAACTAAATGTATTTTATCAAAAGACAGCAATTGCTGGGAACAGGGAATTCAAAAAGTTCCTAACTTATCAAACTTACCTAGTACCTAGTTCAGAGCGTTCTCCACTAATTTATAGTATAGAGACCGTTTGTTTTGGTGATTAAACATTAACTACGAACAATGAACATGTCATTGACAATAGCTTACGAATATTTGAAAAATGCTCAAACTATCTACAAATTAGAAGCAACGTGAAGTTAGCCAACTAACACACAAACTGTCTTGCGCAGAAATCAAAATCGGTATTATGTATCAATGTCGCCTTGTAACGACCGTTTTATGCCATTGGCGTTACAAACGAAAACATCGCCAGTCCTTGATTGAAAGTATCAACATTTCAACGATATTTTCATATACCAGTGTCTATTGTATGTGAAAATATCTCAAAAAGCTTCAAAGAACTCCCAAATATGTTTCATTGGAACTATACATATAATAAACACATTTTTAATATTATAATTTTGTAACCCACAAAATGTGAAAACGTTACGCTACTGATTTGAAGTCGAATGACAATTTTACAATATGGCGCTGGTTTTGACAACCAGCTCGCGCATATACGACTGCAACTTCAAGTGGGTTCATCTTACGTGAAACGGAGTCTAATAATGGATAATAACCTTAAAAAATGTTTAAAAGCTTCACACCAACGATTGATAGATCACAGTTTTAAAATAAGCATCTTTCATCAGTGATAACAAAGTGAGTAACAAATAACTGTAACTTATTATAAGTAGCATGATCCACCTCTACAAGAAGGCACACTGCAGCGAAGCCAGGCACGGGGCAAATAAGGTAAATCGTTGTTCGTGTTGAATAGGTGGCAGCACCGCTGGAATGCAGGGTCAAAGGTGGAGATCTCTTCGTTCTGGCGTAATTAAGTCTCCCCGCGATCGTAGCGCTCCCTACAACTAATAGATATAATAACGGGGCGGGGAGCTAGGTAATTGCCAGGTACGTTTCTGATTTATACGTATACTCTCCGATGAGGAGGGCATAAGACCGACTTCCATACTAACAACTACCTACCAGAATATTTTTAAATTTAGTGGATATATTTTAAATTCCGTCTTCGGATCTAATATTGATATTATTTACATTTACAAGTCGTTGCCGTGCATAGTCGGTTTCAACGGCAACTATGAGTGGGGCAAATTTCACGAATTGAAAACAATGAGTGTGAATATGAATACCGCACGAAAAGTAATTAAGTTTTGTTTGCCCTGCTCTGTTTAGTGCTTTGAAAGCATAGGATGAAGTTTAGTACTCGGAAAAAGGCAACAAAATCAATTGTCCGCCAAAGCCGGCTCATAGCATACACCAGCTATCTCCTTTTTTACGCAGATGACAAGAAAATTTATTCAAATCCAATAACGAACTAGTTATCCCATTCATTCAGTCATCCATTCATACGTTTGGGTTGGACTAAACAGCCCAGGCACTTGAACTGAATCTTTGTACCATTACCCATGTTATCTACCTGCTTCCATTCCAGAAGCTTCGTCTCTTCTATATAGGCCACCAGTTTATCTGGAGGAATCTTCAGTAGTTGTGATGGTTGTGTTAATTCTACTTCAAAGTGCTTCCGTCTGAGTCCTTGTAAGTTATCAAAGAAGCAGAGTATGTGAATAGGTGTTTCACCGTAAAGTTCACATTTTCTACACATAGGTTCACTAACTGTGCCCATCCTGTGCAGATGCTTCCTCGGGGTATAGTGTCCAGGCAGCAGGTCGGTAACTGTCTTCAGATTTCTCTTAACCAGTTTCAACAGCCATCCTTAGGTCGTAGGCCCCAAGTTTTGCCCATTACTCTTCTGCATCGCCAGAAAAGCCTAGTCACCCTGTTAGTATAATAGTTTCCAGATGTGTCTTCCAATTCAGTAGTGATAAGCAAAGCAAGACCAAGACCAAGACTCGAACAGTCTCGATCTTGGTCTTGCTTATTCAGTCTTGGTCTTGGTCCTGCTCAAATCTGTCTGGTCTCGGTTTTGGTCTTGCTGTATTTTGTTTGGTCTTGGTTTTAGTCTTGGTCTTGCCATAATTTCTCAACGAACATCTTTCAAAACATTTTGTAATGCAACAAACATTTTTAAAATTTACTATCATTGAATTAAAAAAAGTGTGTGTGTGAAAAATAATTTTTGGTTGAATCCTGCGTATTTAGTCTTGGTCTTGCATAGTCGGTCTTGGTATTATTCTTGCTCTTGTTCATTCTGTTTTGGTCTTGGTCTTGCGAGTCGAAGAATGGTTTTGGTCTCGGTCTTGGTCTTACTTTTTCGCAAGGCCAAGTCAGCAAGACCAAGACCAATTTTGCTCATCACTACAATTCAGTTTGGAATCAAGGGTCACTCCCAGATATTTAACTTCCTTGGATATTTCTAGTTCTTCTCCGAACAGCATTACTCCTCACTGTGGAGCTATCTCTTCTGGACGATTTAAACTATATCGCTATGGTGTTCCAATGGTAGCTCTCTCTCAATGCTGCCAAGTGAGTAGTGCTTCGAATTGGTAAAAACAAGTTGATGTTGCTGTACCCAATAGCAAAAATATTTTAGACAAATATAACGAGAAAATTGTAATGCAGAGAAAGTAGAGGTGGTGCCGGTGATCGTTTCAACTATGGGACTAATTCCCAAACGACAGCCTTACCAAACTAGGTCTTCACAAAAACACATACATCGATCTGTAGTAGGCTGCAATTTCCGTAAATTTTTAAATAGGAATACGTTGAACATAATCTCATTTGCGTTTACAAACGCTCGGGATAAATGGACATTACCAGCAGCTGCTGAGCTAGTATAAATAATAATTTCTAGCCTTGGGAGGAGTTTTTGGATAAAGGTAAACAAGGTTAGATGGACTAGAATTTGTAGTTTTTGGCCAACCTGTATATAACTTTTGGATTGTACTGATACAAATTGTTTTTTGAATTTTTGGAACTTTTGGAACTTCAGTTCTTTACGTCAGGTTATGTTTGAGCGACCAGGGGTCGCGACGCAAAAGATCTGACCGTTACGTTACGTTACGTTATGTTACGTTATGTTACGTTATGTTACGTTATGTTACTTTGTGCAACTAGTGTGGATATGATGGCCACATCGCACGAGGACGAAGTGCGATATGGACAATCCACACGAGTCGAACAGCATATTTTTTCTACGACCCGAAAATGAAAATTTCTATGAACTGTAATATAACTTCAAATTGAATATTTAACAATTCAATTTTATGTTTCCACTTATTTTTTTGTGGTAAACGTACAGTTTTTGAATGTCCAATTTGTATAATGCTACGGTTTCCCTTTTTAAATATACGATGCTGTTATAAGTAGATGTTGCCAGTCGGACTCCCCCATGAAGGGTACCGTACCATTATCTATAATAATGAATATTCTGCTAAATATTTCAAACGTCTACCTGTTGTCGTTATTAATATCAAGCAGAATAATTATTTGAACATAAAATTAACAATAAAAAAAACTTGACGGGGAATCGAACCCGGGTCTACCGCGTGAGAGTCTGTTTTGCTTACTACTCGACCACCGAGGAATATGCAAATTGTTTATCTATAACGTCAGATGTATTACATAATTTTTGCTTAAGAGGAACTAAAGTTCCTACCGTGTGTCCCGCAACACGTTCTACCTTTTTTTTTGTTAATATTCATGTTTGGCGCTCCTTTTTTTAAACTAACTTTCCAATTTTAACTTTAACATTGTAAATTCTTTAAAGCATGAACTATTTCTTCGGTATTACTGAATGTTGTTAAATATGTAAGTATAAAAAATACTAGTTTGACAGACATGGTTGTTCATTAATTATAGCATTTTTGTTTCATCCCCATAACAGCCGTGTGTATCTATTTTACATGAAAACCTTAACGCAAATAATGTTATCCAAGAAATTCTTCTACATTATGCTAAAAAAACGACCGGTTACGAGCATAAAAGATTCTAAAAAATAATCACTTCTAATCACCTCGCCTGTTTACTAATTAATAAGTCATGTTTTATTTACAATTTATATATACAAGATTTTCTAAATGCCACTCCTTTCTCGAGTAACTGAGTATTTTAATAAGAGTATTGTGGTGAGAGACGAAGACCAGCTTCCAATTACTCGAGTGCATGAAATTCTAATGTTCTATTCAGGACGATACGTATATAGATTAGAATTTCTTTTGACGGATGGTTTTAAGTATACAGGGTTCTTTCCGATAACGTGCTACATTTGAAAAAAAATTCTCTCATGACAGTTTCTATAAATTATTTGTTCCTAAACGTGATAAAATAGTATCCAAGTTGCTGAAACTGAGCATGGCACCATTTCAAGTGAAAATTCTCTTTTACTCATACTTTTAAACAGAAAATATACCATGAGAGGTGTTTGATTAAGAACGAATTAGAGTTAGAAGAATAATCAAAAATTGCCCAGTCATATTGTAATATTTAAAACTGATTATTTTTTTCACTTGTCAAAATCTGACATTTTGGTGGTTTTAACCAATAGCAATACATTATTCTAGCCAATCATTCGGTATTATACTGATAATTCTGCTTCCTCATCGATAATACCTTGTTTACACTGAAACGTCAAAATTTTACTTTGAATTTGTTATTATTGACAACTAAAAGTGCTTCCAAGTATATTGAAAAATGAACACAAACCGATTCAGTGCCATCACCCAAGAGAATATTGAACATTCAATACAAAATTCCACTCCACAATTGATGAAAAAAATAATCTTCCCAAATACAACTCGCTCTTCAAATTTTACCACATAATTTTTTATTTTCATCACTCAAACTTGTTTATTTGAGTCAAAAACATTCGAACAAACCGAATTTAGATAAAATCCCTTTTCCTAACGGATTCGTGATTTTATCAATCGGTTTGTTTTCATATTTTTGCCAAATAAACAAGTTTACGTGAAAAAGAAAAAATTATCGATAAAATTTGAAGCACTCGTGGTATTACCTTTGATAATTGTAATTACCGATAATTTTGTATGACAGCGTGTTGTCAGAAAACTTTTTCCAAAATATGTAAATGATCGAATGCAAACAACACGCTGGAATGCGAAATATCCCGGTTATTTCGATGCAGATGATGAGTAAAATTCGGGATAATATTTCCCCAATAAACTGTCAACTTGTCAAACTGACGTTACCTATGAATTGTCATTCTACAATGGAATTGCCATGGATATGATTTGTAGCAAGAGACGAAAGCTTTGTCGGCTCCTTTGAAGAACACGAAATTGAGCGGAAATACGCCGAGGCATTGAAAGATAAACTACCTGATACACTGAGAAAAGTAACACGAGTATTGATTCGAAGTAAAACCATAACTACACTGAGAAAAATAGTAGTTTTGATGAACATCACTCCCAATTAGATCTATAGAATATTTTTTTGAACTACTAACATGAGTACACCTTATTATTCATCTCATGTGTCTAATGAAAAGTAGCTCATTTTTAACCTAACCTAAAAATAATACACGGTGAACTGAGGGGTATGAACGGAAGTGATGACATTGACAGATAAACTAATTAATTCACGCATGTACACACAAATTTGCGATCACGAAAGCTACTTTCTTTCGCATCTTGTTAGATGGTGTACTCTGTGATAATATCACAAGAGAGTGAGAATAAATTGAGTTGCTATTGTCAAATCTTATTGTAAAACATCTTGTGGTGTATATCCATAATATCTGAAAATTATAGAGGCAGTACTACCCTACCTAGTGACGTGAGTTGACTCCATACGTTATTTTTTTATTTTATGTGTTAATTTAATTCAATAAATATTTTTCTCATTCCACTTACCTATATTGCAGGTCGGTCCTGTCCATCCGTTTCCGCAATCACAGCTGAAAGATCCTCCGGCTTCTATGCAGGTGCCTCCGTGAAGACAGGGAGCCGGAGCACAAGGGTTGTCGACAATCTCACAATTAGCACCGGAAAATCCTTCAGGGCATCTGCATAGATAATTATCGGGTGCTGTGTTTTCACAGGTACCGCCATTCAAGCAAGGCTCATGCGTACCGCAGTAGTTTAAGTCTGCAATTAAACATGGTAAATTAGAATTTTATCTTCGTCTACTTCTCTGTTATTTACGCATCTTTTATTTTATGTATTTTAATATAGGAAGGGTTAATTTGGTTGAAGTAGTACCTAGAGTATTGTGAATTCTACATTTCAAAAGAAAAAATTCTACCTAGTATTACTCTATTTATTTTGTTTGTATAAGTAATTTAGTGCACATGTATGGTTGTAGCAATAATTGGTATAGCAACACAAAAATTTGTGGACCAAATTTTTCGTCTGTTATGATTATCGTACTGTAAGATGTGAAAGAATTTAGCATATCTACTAACATTTGTTTGTGGCTCTCCTTTCAGAGTCGACATTTACAGATAAAACCTTTGGCGTCACTATACCAACACTTTTTTTTCAGTCTATGTATGTTTTTGTTGACTTTTTTAATTCACTCGAGATTCAAAATTGCCCTAGATCGAATCATTGCTACTTTTTTCGGCTTTTGTGAATATCAAATGAAGCATAAACAGGGTTTAGCTGTCATCATTGTCGGTCTTCAATAATAGTTTCTCCCCTAAATAATAAAAAAGAGGGATAATGTCTTCTTCAGAGGGTAAATGATAAAAGCTTTAAGCTGATTTATCAAAATTGGATTAGGTCGTTTGAATACATAATATACTTATTTGAAAAAAATCCGCATCTAAATAAAACCATATTGTGCGGGTTTAGATAAATTGAATTTTTTTGAGGTAAGTATAGATTTACATAGACACATTTAGATATGGCACAAAGATAAAATATGGTTGAAAACTTTTAAAAACTAGTTTTCAAAAATAGTCTGATTTACTTCATCACAGAAATAAAGAATATAATAATCGGAGGTTTATTTCAAAAGAAAATTCGTATCTTGAAGTGCTTTACGACATTTTATATAACAGATTCGGCAAATAATGATGTTTCGTATTTCCATTCCGTGAGTAGAAGAGAGAAAGTTTTAGATCAACAGAGAGACAATGTCGCATTCCCCTCTCCGGAGAGTGGGTGAGTCTAGAGTGGCGGGTGTGTCATAGAGGGTAGGTAAGTATTTTCTTGTATGTTTTGGACATACAGAATTTTATCAATTAATTATATACTACATCAGCAGCATCGGGAAAATTTGGAGCAAATCCTGGAATGGGTACCTCAGGGTTCCAATCTTGAACCACTCCTTTTTTTACTGTTTATATGTCCAAGTTTTCTACTTAAGTCATAATAACCGTAAGAATGGTCGCATTCAGACGGACTCAAGGGTTGACTTGCTGACTCAGCCTTCAATTGTTGAGCGGCAAATATTTTCGCATTGTTTACTCAGCCCTGTCAAGGATAGGAGAAATTTTAATTTGTCGTTTTATGCTGTCAAAGAAAGTGTTGGGTTCAGTTATGGGCGTTATCAAGCCAAGCCAGGGCAAATTATATATTTCAGGAAAGGATATACTAAAGGTCAACCTTCACGAAGAATACAAATATGCTTCATTCTTTTTAAAAAACCCTATATTCCGTTTCACACAAAAGAAATTTTATCTGAAAAAATAATTCACTTTAATTATATGTATAAACAAAATAATTAATCACTTTTTGGCATCCACTCGTTATTAATTAAAACAGACATTCCTGACGTTTAATTTTTTTAAATTTAAATTTCCTGTAACAGATCGCTTGACGCCTGACCTTATTGTTAATGTTTTTATTAACAAACACAACCAACAATTATTATCTACATAGCCTATTCAAAACAAGAGAGTTCATGAACATTTTCACACGTTTTTGATATTTTATGTAAGTTATGGAGTGAAAATAATTCGTGATTTATTGTTTATATTTGCCGTTGTTTGGATATTTTTAATATCAGATAAAGTTGTCAAATATGTTGGTGAAAGATTCTAGAAATGCCATAATGTATTTCTTTTTATATATTTCTATATTATATGAATAAAAATTGTTATTACTAATATTTTTTCCACAAAATCTATCTGATAAAAGGACTGCTATAGTATACTGAGTGTGGCAGCAATTTAAAACTTCGTTAAAACGTAGAAGGTATAGGAAAGAGCATACCATTTAGTTACATGTTCAAAGATAGTCGAGCCACATTGAAGACACCTAAGCTGGGCTGGAATTTTGTACTCGCTTTAAATGGTAAGGTGAGTACCAGAGCACAAGGGTCATGAGGGCAACGAAAGGAGGAGTTAAATGGCCTGACAAGGCGCATCAATGCCATTTATATGACCAAAAATCGACAAACGTGGTCACAAAAAATTGGTGGATTGAATTGAACAGAAATCTCTAGAATGGTAGGAAATATCACCAAGACAGCGACAGGTCACGAAAGGACATTCTCCAAATCATACTGCAGACCTGATAAGCAAAGATACGAAAGCTATCAAAGCGATAGTGGGTGTGTTAACGGAATGAGGCTTTTTGTAAGCTTAAGGCAATGAAATTGAGATTGGATTTGATAGATGAAAAGAAAAAAAAAACTGAAGATAAATGCAATTTGGGGGACCGGTGTAAATTTGAAAATGCAGCACTTGAATAGGCTTATTAGCCTTATTAATCTAATCGCGTGTCATGATTAAACGTCATTTGCATAATATTCATCCAAGTTACTCTACGACAAATGATGACAAATATATCGGTGATCCAGGCATGCTTGAGAGGCATTGCTTGACTCCATACTCTATATTATTGTTCGGGGCCTTTACGTGGTTCTACAATTTTTTTATATACATTTTCACGTTTGTATCTAATAAAAATTGGGAATTCTATTGTTGATATCCATTTAATTAGAATGAAATAAATACCGTTAGGTGTTCAAGAGAAAATTATTTGGATGCTAGTACCTAACTATCAAGTAATAGTCACATACCAATAACAACCAGGAAGAAATATTAAAATTACAGTTTATCATCGGAAATGGCTGAGAGCACTTTGCGAATTACTTGTGTATGATCTCGCTAAAGAAAAGAGAAAGATGCGGAGAAAGAAGAAGTAAGCAAGCACCTGTGTCCGGATCCCACGGTGTTTCAAAACGGTCTAGCGAGCAAAGATGCAAGTCTACATAGTCGTAGAAAATGGGAAGGGTCGGAAATTTGGAGCTTTTAAAAAACGATTTCCTATTAGATTTGCTTAAAAAAAGGAAATAGGTATTCATAAATGGAACTGTTATATAGTTAGGAATTTTTGAAGCTAAAGACGCAAAATTTATATTGAATATAGCGATACTTACATGGACATTTGAGAAAAAAGATGAAGTGGTGAAGAAAATAATACAGTGCTATTCAAAAGTCCCCTCCCCCCCTCGTATCTTTTGAACGGCTACACTTACATTAATAAAATTTGGAGGGTGAAAATAAAGTGTTGTAAACTTCTCTACGAATGGTAACAGGTGACGTAATAGTGATAGATGACGTCACAGTGCCACTCTGGCCAATAATTTTAAATAGGACCTTATGGCAAGTGATATCTCGTTTGAAAGGCATTGACATTGGCTACATAGCCATATCAATTTTGTTTGGGTTTAAACTAATTTTGACGGATAAATTAAATAAATACCAAAATTATTATTTCACATTTAAATATTGAAGATTATTCAGTCCGCCTCTGGTTAGTTGTCAAAAAGATTGACGTTTTTAATTTAATAGTATTTGTTGCTTTGCAAAGTTTTTCTAAATAGCTTGAATATTTAATTTTATTATTGTTTAACGAGACGTTTAAGAGTTTACATAGGCAAAATAGTACGTACTCAAGCCGACAAAGTAGCAGCTATCTTAATAATTGGTGAATCGAGAAAGAATCTCCATAAAGCGGAAAGTTTATTTAATGAGATATACCCAGATCGCCCTATCTCGAGAACTTATTTGAAGGAGCTTCTTCACAAGTTTGAAGCAACAGGTAGTGTTCAAGATGCCAAACGATCTGGTCGACCAACATTTAGTGATGATAAAAAAATGCTGAAATGGTAGTAAACCCTACTTCCTCTTCAACTGAAGTTGCGTCTATCTGTGAAGTAAGTAAAAGTACAGTACAGAGAGTGTTGGCTAAAAATAAAATTTCATCCGTACAAGTTAAAAATGGTGCAGACTCGAATTCTGTGAATGTATGACAAATAAAATTAGTCAAAACCCACATTACACAATTACACAATTTGTTTTAGTGACGAAAGTAATTTTTGCCTCAATGGAAATGTGAGTACACGAAATGTAAGATATTGGAGTGACACAAATCCTCACATGCACCTTTCGTGAACAACATACCCAATTTCCAGAAAAAGTCAATGTTTGGGCAGGTATTTTGGGAAACCACATAGCTGGTCCTGTTTTCCTAAATTCAAATTTAAGCGGTGAAGTGTATCTGGAGATGTTACAAAATGCAATTGAGCCGTTAATTCTTGAAATTTTGGAAGATAATCCAGATGAATTTGGCCATCTGGAAATAACATTTCGACAAGATGGGGCTCCTGCACATTATTATGGTGCAGTAAGACGTTACCTGGATGAATAATATCGAGGTAGATGGATCGGCCGGCGAGGTCCTATAGAATGGCCACCTCGGTCACCAGCTGACACATTCGAAGGAGTACGACAAGAGTTTACTAATAGGATGTATTACTGTCAGGAAGTAGACGGAACGCATTTAGAACACTTGCTATAAGAATCCATTGTTGATATTTGATTAATTAAATTGAAAAAAAAAATAATTTCAATAATTTTGGTATTTGTTTAATTTATCCGTCAAAATTAGTTTAATCCCAAACAAAATTAATATGGCTATGTAGCCAATGTCTATGCCTTTCAAACGAGATATCACTTGCCATAAGGTCCTATTTAAAATTATTGGCCAGAGTGGCACTGTGACGTCATCTATTACTATTACGTCACCTGTTACCATTCGTAGAGAAGTTTACAACACTTTATTTCCACCCTCCAAATTTTATTATTGTAAGTGTAGCCGTTCAAAAGATACGAGGGGGGTTTGAATAGCACTGTATAATTTGTTAATAGTCAATGTCTTAGTAGATGGTGTGCATTGGACTCTATTGGGAAGAAGATATTGGCATATGATGATAACCGAAATGCGAGACTAGCAAGAGACAACAATCCATCAGAAAAAAGTACGACCATCACAAATGGATAGACAAGGTGCTAGATTTCTTTTCTATATGGAAAACCATTTATGGAGGAAGATGAATAAAATCAACCAATTCTTCGATAAGCAAAAATAAATTACTACTATATACTACTACCTACTGAAAAGAGGAAGGATAAAATCTCATCGTTCCCTTGAAAGGGAACCGAAGCCTCTTCAAGCAACATTGGAAGGAATGAGGATTTTTGAGTTTAGGAAATGGAAGTGTTATAGGAATAAACGGTAGTAAGTACCCAGTATTCGTCGTGAAAAAACTTCCCCACCACTTGCTCGGCTCGGCAGTTAATTGTTTTATTTGCGTAAGTCACACAGTATGACACGAATCAAATAAATTTTAATTGTGATCTTCTTCATCACTAAGGAACAATATTCTCAAACTTTTACCAACAGAAAACCCTACGAATCCCAGTATATTTAACAAAAAATGCGTTTTCTACACATTTATCCACATAATATCATTTTTGACATAAAAAATTGATTGGTGTATCTTCTAATAAACGTCTCAAGTCACTGAAAGAATTTTCTAGTAGCTAAAAACACGGTACTTTTTACACCAGTAAATTCCTTATCACATAACTTCACATCAGGTGTATAAGAATATTTGATTATTTTAATTATAGCCGCATCAACGGCTTCAAATTGGAATAATCGTACGGCCGAAAGGAAGTCGCTTATTAATATGAAATATTATAGGTAAAACCTGTTTTAACTGGCACACATTCTTCAAAGTCCAATATATTGAACGAAAAAAATATATGATGTCAAATGCACTACACTATGAAAAATATAGAAAATTCTGGGTTAACATAATTCATAATAAGCTCATCCATGCTTCTAAGGTGATCTAGAAAAAGAAGATATACGAGAATCGGAACGCTTACAAAGAACACAAGATTATCATATTTACTTCAATTAAAGCAAAGTTTTCAAAAATGCCAATTCTATAAAAGTGGCACATTGTGTAAAAGACAAATAGATCGTAGACATCCGAATAGCAGAAAATCGGAGCTATAATTTGACATAAAAATGGATGAAGTATCCTAATTCGAAGACATTGAAATTGGAGATTGGCCTGGAAGGAGTGCGAATGAACATTGTGCTGCACTGTGGATTGCTTTGCAAAAAGATTGAGAATTTACAAGAATTTATCGACAATTCAAAGAACTGATGGAGAGGAAATTTCACAATTTTTAAGCATGGACAAAGTCACTTAAAAGATCCTTTATCTTGTAACATGCTGTTCAGCTGTTGCGTTTTTCGTCTGAAAAACTATTTCATTAAGTGAATTTTTTGGCTCATTAGTCACTTACTCCCAAATTTCTACTAAATTGTCGCATTAGCCACTCCGAAATAAGACATTAATTTTTATCAAATTCCCCTTCCATTTTTGTCTGTCGATGTTCGAAATTTCAATTTTCGAGTGGACTCTTCCTTTCCTCTAACTGCCACATTGAAGGCAACAGTTATTTATATTTTCTTTTTAATTTTCGGTGAACAATTTTCTATTGTTTGGTTGGTAAGTTAATTATTGTATTTTCCCTAGGTTATTTTTTAGTGCTTTCAGTTTATTTATATTTATTGCTTATTTGCTGATTTAAATTTTTTTGTGTATTTGAGGAACAAAACGAATAGAATAAAACAGATCACTGTTAAGTTGTATTTTGACACGTGCAGTTCGGGTTTTGTATGCGCTATAGCATAAGCTCCTTTTTTACCTGATCTGTTCTATTTATTCGTTCCTTCCTAATGTATTTTTCTAGTTCCTTATCCCTGTTTTCTTTTTTTTCCGCAGCTCTGCAGCCGGCAAGTTTACGGCAATTTCATTTAAGTTTCACCTCCGAAGGCATCTTCAGTCCACTTCGTTCCTGCCCGTGCACGAGGTCCACAGCCTGTCGAAGACATCACCGCCACTGCCGTGCTAAGAGCTGCAAATATCCTCAGCCCTCTAAGATAAGTTCCTCCGTCTTATCTATAGCGTGTGTAAGATTTGGATTTGGCGTGCTAATTACAATTCGTTCAATTTTTGAAATATTCAATTTATGTTGAGTCTCAAATAATTCAATAAATAATTATTATTTCATTCTTTGTATTGATTATTCAATAATCATTGAATTGGATAAACGTGTTCGGGAATAAGTAGTTTTATTTTTTTTTTGTAACGTAAATTTAATTTCTTACAAGGTGTTTCCAGCTTTCCACCTTTTGTTTCTTGTTTTAATTGCTTCGTTCGATTAAAAAGCTGGTGGCGTCCAATTTAATATTAATTGTACACCCCATCCCAGTGATAGTGTATAAAATAGTTTAATTGGTGCCGAATACCACTCCCTGAGGTAGATTGCTCTAGCCTGGGGCAGTTTTAGGATACAATATATCGTGAACCTTATTTTATAATAACAATAAAAACATTTTTTTGAGGTTTTTGTAATAATAATTAACACAAATCAATGAACTTGAGATCACTAAATACAATGATAAAAGTTAAAAGGTGAGGAAAGAAGAATCACATCTTTAGGAATGGACATTTATTCCAGTAATGAAGGAACAGTTTAATATTTTATCTGAATCAATCTTCAGCTGCTTCTATAATCATTGTAACATTTCTCAATTTCTTACAACCTCTTAGTTTCAAGCCAAAAATTTCATTTCTTTGACAAATATATATTTTTTCTTGCGCTATTTGTGCTGATTTTCATTATGTGACCATTTCTCCATATATTTTTTTACTAATTTCACGTTACGTCCATTTTCTTTAAACTTAAATCTGGCTACTTTGATTTTTATTAAAATTTTATTTTGATTCAGTGTGTATTATTAAACTGCTGAATATATTAAATATAATCCTCGATATTGTTTTTCATAATGTATGCGGATTTTATTGCAAATTTATAGTATTCAGTATATTTAGCACACTTAAGGCTAAGTGAAAGTAAAAGTCCTATTGTAGAGGCTTCTTGTTATGGTCACAAAAACACAAGCAATATGGAATTATTAAGAAAAAATATTTCTCCAAGGTTGAAATTCCAAGTAATTGAGCTAATACAAAATAATTTGTTGTCTTTTTTTTTATTTTTCGAAAAAATGCCGCAATATTCCAAATAAATTTAAGGTTATTTGCATGTTTCTATCATTTTCATTCATCTCGTCACTGGATATTTCTAACGATTTTCCCTGTGCAATAATCTACTTTGGAATAGTAAATTAAAGAAACACACACAACATTTTTTAATATTATTTCCTATGCTTAGTTCTAGCAAATTTTTGGCAATTTTTTCTCAACTTTACATAGCAAAAAGGGGCTTTTTATGTTAAATTTAAATATACTTTCTACTTCCTAGTGCGACCAGCAATAAAAACACGTTTTATTGTTATATTATTTATTCAAGGTATAATTATCATTGTTCACTGTCAAGCTCTGCTCGGCTTTTCTAATGGCACTTTTAAGGCAAAAATAATTCTAATTCTAAAACTTTTTCTGAATTCCGTGTAAAAAAGACATTCAAATTAATTTATTAACATCTCAACTCTTTTAGTCATCGTTTGAGAAAAAAAATGTATCTCAACCTTTTTTAAAAAATGTCCTAGTAACGCCAATGTAAGACCGTTGCATACGTCTGTCGCTCTTTAACAGTTTTACATTTTTATAAGCAGCTTAAATTGGTTTATAGCCGTCTTCTATATGCGCATTAATATACACTTGTTGCACCTAAGTAGCTAGCTTGGATTCTTTTTTCTAGACGCCTTTGTGTTTTGAATTTGACAAAAAATAACACGGAGTAACCAACAATAAAAATGTGTATAAGAACGAAAAGTAGTAGGAATATAGAGCAAGGAAGGTTTGAATTAAAATAAGATGGTTTCGCAAACAGTAATGATTCATTAATAAAAATATAAAATACAACGTACAATTTAGAAAATGAAGTTCAATACTTCTCTTTGCCATAGACATGATGACAGTCATAAGGAATTACTGAAATAATCATTTGAAATGTTTGTATAAATTACAAAGATTCTGAAGCAACCTCTTATTTTCACACTACAATTGTGATTATATTTATTTTATATCAAAGATAACACGCTTCCAGCATTCTCTATGACAAAATTATCTCGGTATTATCAAGACTCTAGGGGTATTACTACTGAAAATATTTATACAAAATATGACAATCTGCCATCCTAAAGGTCATTTTAGATTAGACAATTTTTCGTGCAATATTTATTCCAAGGCTTGGAACAATATTTGGAATAGATTTATTTTATGAAATATTGGCCAACTGTTTTAAGCTATTTTAGACTATTCCAATTTATTGAACAATATTTAGTTCAAGATTCTGCACAGCGATTTGATTTAATGATAATGTTACGAACTCACTAATTCCGAAGCCGGTCCTGTCGCAAACGATGAATGCGACCTTTCTAGAAATGTTCTTCCGCAGGTAATATCCAGACTGTTCTGGAAATGTACCAGGCCATACAATGGTTTATCGCGAAGGTTCTAGAGATTCGAAAAGGATATATATCCACGGGTTTTCGAGTGAATAGTAGTAGTTCAGTATACAGTGAATCGGTAAACAGTTTCAGTATACACGTATACAGTGAGTGAACAGAAGTGAATATAAATAGTGTTGAAGATAAATTAGGACAATTATTATACCGTGTGTAGATAAATTAATAGACATTAAGTAGTGTGTATATAAATTAAGATTATTATAGTGTGTAAGTGTTTCTTTAATAAATCGATAGTAATTAGCCATAGTGAGTGTATAATTTTTATCCCACGGTAAAAACTGTTTAAATAAATAAGAAAAACATTACAATAAAATAAATATAACAAAAATCTCGTTAGTTATGGAACCGGAAAATTTGAAATAGGTATTTATTAATTTGCACGGCTGCTTATGTCACTAAACGAATATTATCTGTAAAACAGAGGAGGAGTGCTTTACATTGTACAAACAATCATGTTTTGAGATTTCCACAATTAACATTTCAATCTCTCGTTCATTCCAAGACATATTTTTCAATTTTTCATAACCACAAATTATCAAAATTAATGACGTTTTCATAGAACATTTTGATCGTGAAACAGAAAGACAAACAATAAATCGAATTGTTAAGAAAATAGAGCCTGTTCTATTTTTTTACAATTTGACAGGATAGATTTTTAATACAATTTTCAATTTTGGACTTAGCAATTTGAATTGTTCCGAAACTAAAAATTGCACAAGAAATTGTCTAATCTAAAATGACCTCAACTGAAACACCGATCACAAACTTGTGACGCAAACCCTTTGTATATCGTTCTAACTTTTATTGTATTTTATGGTTTTGCATTGTTTAAAATGATATTTACTCGCAATGATTATTATATACAAAATTATTAATAAAAATGTGTTTTCGATTTTACAAAATGCATACCGATGTGTGAAAATTATAAGGAAATATTATTTCACCCTCTTTTGAAATATAATTACAAAAAGAAGAAATTATCATCATCTTTTAAAATAGATGGAACGATTGTAATAAATAAAAACATATTACAAAAATGAGCACTTAGTAGTAGAGGATCCTATTCTAAAAACGTTTTTGTGGAAAAAATTAATAACAATTCTTTCACCTATATCATAATAATAATTTCTTTTTACTGTACATAATATTATTGCCCCAGTTAATTTCGAATGGAAATCTAGGCATACTATAGAAGTTCACAATAATATCAAATACATATAATTAGTACACACTTCACCCCTTCTCGTCACACATGTTCCTTAAAAACGTGTCAAAGGGTTAATCACTTTACACATGCACACATACGACCCTTTTTCAGGGGGGTTATGGATGGATATTCCCGATCAAGTGTAGAATTGTCGTTGTTCACCAGCCCGTGACAACTTTGGTCTACATAAGAGCGCCTCACAAAAAATTAACCCTCATTCTGTGCGAGATAACATTTTTTTTATATTTTGATGAATAGTCAATGACTCCCTTCGGACGCAGAAGTATTTTTTATGTTTTGCAACAGTTGCATAATGGCTATGATACATCTGGATCACTCTCATGCACTTGTTTTGTTCGGGATGTAGTGAATGAGTGATTAAGTTGTCTTTTCGAAATAATGTTCATCCATTGTGGGTTTTAACTTGAATTAGCAGTAGTGGCCAAGTCGATATAAAAGAGAATTTGATATTATTTTTATTCCGTAATATAAAGGCTGTTTTTTTATCCTTTGGTAACATTACTATATTCTCAATCGTAATAGATATGAAGACGATTAAAGGTAACTATTATGGAAAATATTATTATGTATCTGTAAAGTAGGGGTTTGAGGTTTGGGCCCACAGCATTTAGTCCTTTTGACCCATTGTATGTCCTCATTTGAGGAGGTCATTGTCGATCCTATCCTTTCCAGGAAGGTGTAAGGAGACATCTCCTTTATGACGGCAGGTGTAAGCCAAGACTCCCCGAACACACACTCTCGTATTGACGCAATTGCAAAAGTCATCAGGCCGTAGTTATCGATGGGTCCTAACCACGCTTTATGGTTTATTTTGACACTGAAACCAACAGTTTCGGTATCAAATTTTTGAAAACTGGAACTTTGACCTTGAATAACTTATGAACGCGTGTACTAATCTAAAATTTCTAGCAGTCATTTTTTGTAGAGCGTTTGATTTTTTATAAAGATCAATGAAGCGATTCTGTAGCCAATAAGTCGTTTGAACGGTATAAAAATCAGAAAATAACTTTTCGCATGTTATTCTTATGGGAATTAAAAAACCACGATGAGGACTATCTTAACATTAATATTAAGGGCTCAAATTTACTCTGGTATTTTTCTACCTCAAAATGAAGTTTTTCAGCCTGTTTGTGAAAATATACAATAAACAATAATATAGTTTATATGACTGTTTCTAGTCTTAATAGGACCGAGGAAGATAATTTAGACATTAACTAAGTAGAAACGAACAGTGTTTACCTTGGTCGCATAAAATTCCTCCCCAATTGGTGTCACAAATGCACTGCCACGATGATCCATTGCAGTATCCATGTTTACATCCTGGATAGGGCTCGCACTGATCACAGAAGTCTCCTCTCCAACCAGGTCGACATCTGTAACAACAAAAATAAGATTATAATAACAACAGTTTCAAATAAACGGAAAAATGTTAATTACACTAATGATTACAGATAACAGTGTCCAAAATATAAAATTAATTTACGAAGAAAAGAAGAAATGAATTGAAATACGAGTAGAACTTACGCTGGAGCGGTGGGGGAGTCATAGTTTTTTACTTTTTGTTTCAAGTGTACGGACAGATCTTATTCTATACAATTTTCTTTTATTGCTTTGCATAAATGTTAATGAAGACTGTAAGATAATGAAACAAGGTTAAGATCAAGGTGAGGTGATTGAATAACAGCTGAAGAAGATACGATTAGGGATGTTGGTAAAGTAGCAGTGAAAGTTTTGAAGAAAAATAAGCTGTAGCAACTGTAAACTTGGTAAAATAATGATTGTAGGAGATGCTCAACATTTTAAAAGATCTGCGTCGACTACCTTTTAACGATTATTTAAAAATTAAAAGCAACAGAGATTCCAGCGAGTGGTATTTAAATAATTGGAGGTATAATTGATAGTTACCACAAAACGGAAGATAGGTATGAGTGAAATAGCCAAATCTATTAAACGGGCGACTGGTCTGCCCTTTGCAGTCTGCCTTGATTAGAGTTTTGTTCATACAGCAGCCAGAAACGATCAAAGGCAAGTGAATTAATAGTTATTTACGTAACTAGTTATGAAAAGAGCGATATCGTTCAACAAGCGTAATATTTGCCAAAACGAGCGCTAGCGATTTTTGCAAATTACGCGAGTTGAACAATATCGCTCTCTTCATAACGTGTTTACGTACAACGTTTTATCTAATACTGCGCTTTTATGATATTTAATAAAATCTTCAATTACAATGGTAATATAAAAGTGGATACAAATGGTGTTTAAAGTATTGTTACTATGAAGTATTCACCCAGAAAATTGACTTACTTCAAATAACTGTGTGTTGTGAGTTTTGACAGTACCTAATTAATGAATTATTCTTTGAAACTTTGAAACAGTTACGTAAAGTTTTTACATTACTACTTTTCATAACTGATATATGAGGATTATGAAAAATGTGACGTTACCTAACGTCAAGGAGTGACTTAAAGTGTCACATTTGATAGCGGAATTAGATAGAAGGTTTTTGCATCTACTGCTTTTGAAGGTTTACGCAACTGTTCTGATCCAGCTCTTTTCATATACCCGTACTGTTGTAAAAAGTATTTGTCAGTCTGTCCATTCTTTGAACCTCTTTTAGCAAGTTCGTCACCCTGGTGACCACTTACTTAGCTTGTCTTAGCTCAGCTAAACGTCACACCGCTCGACTAACGTTTGCAGCTCTTTCATGCAATCATACTAAACTAGACGTGATTTTCTGGTACAAGATTACTTTGATTGCCGGTTTGACTACTTGTTTGACACGGTATTATTGCCTTCGTCATCAGCATTTCTGTTGTGTTATCTCGCATATTGCAAGATTTCGTATACTTCCGTCTGAAAAACGGCTATAGCTAGCTTTAGCTGTCACTTGGTTTATTTGCTCCATCGGTTATACAACAACATTCCACAATTCAAATGAATTTTCTATAATTCGCTTCGCATTTGGCAATAAATGTAATTTTTTTGACCTAGTACACAAGATTACCTTCATTACAACCTAAACCTCTGAAACCCTGAGACCAAATTAAAAATGATTATCCCGAAATCCTCACTTTCTATTATATCTATGAATATTTCAATCCTATTTTGTCTAAATATAAAAGGGCATTGAAAATAAAGTAGGTAGGTGCAGTACAGGAAAACAAGCAATGAAAGCTCTTTTTACATTTACACAATCAGATTAAAATATTTATAGATAAGGTGCCCAACCATTTATCGTGAAGAAATTCGGAAATATATCTTCCGATGCACAAATTTAAATAAATTAGTGTCAAATATTATTTTACCAACCAAACATTTCAATTGTGGAATAATCACTAATTAATTATTGTTTTTTATAGATTAACTTTTTTATAATCGATCCAATGTTAGCAAATATGTATGCTATGGAAGTCTCGGAAATTAATGAGTGTAAACCGAAGTAGACTTTATAGCAAAACAATGTATTGTCGAGATCGCTGATTTAATGAAACAACACAATAAATCCAAGATATATATCAAATCCTTTTTAGTACCGTTTGTGTTGTATAAATAGTTGTACGCCTATGGCACAACATGTCTTACATTAGACCATATTGATCGCCAGTTTGCTGGCAACGAATTAAATTATAACAATTGGTCGATGGATCGCGTCCAACATAAAGAAGATACGTCAATTACCCGAGAAGTAAATCAGATTTTGATTAGGAATTTGATCTGAAATACGTGAGAAACTGGCCTTAATCTTTGCGGAAATGTTCCTTAATCTTCCTTAAAATCAAATTTATTGTACGTTACATACATCTTGGTCGGAATCAACTGTTTTCTTGATTTCTTTTTGTCTCCAGCATCGTCGGTGCTTATTTTATCTCGTTAACAGTATTTTTATTTTGCTATTGTCGTATTGAGAAGAAAAAATTTACCAAATATAGTTTCAATAAAATGTTTGATATTCAACAATTCTCCACTTCTGCTTTAGGTAATAGGGAAACGGTTTGCTGCTGTTAGGTACTCTTACAGCGTTTTGTTAAAAAGAAAAAAAAATTCCCACAACTTTTTCAAAGATATTTGCCAGCATCTGTTACACGGTTTTATTCAACGTGGTTTTTCAGATAGAGTTGATTCATTCAAACGTTTGGGTTGAGCTCAACACCCTAGGCACTTGAACTGAATTTTTGTACCATTACCCATGTTATCTACCTACTTCCATTCCAGAAGCTTCGTGTCTTCTATATAGGCAACCAGTTTACCTGGAGGAATCTTTAGTAGTTGTGATGGTTGTGTTATTTCCACTCCGAAGTGCTTCCGTTCTCACAGAAGCAGAGTATGTGAGTAGGTGTTTTATCGTAGAATTCACATTTTCTGCACGTAGGTCACTAAATTTGCCCATCCTGTGCAAATGCTTCCTCAGGGTACAGTGTCCAGTCACTAGGTCGGTAACTGTCTCCAAATTTATCTTCCCAGTTTCAGCAGCCTGGACGAGAGTTCCTTATCTAACTTATTCAGTAGACTCTTGGTATGGACGTGTCCTTGTGTCAGCCTCCATTCGAGTTGGTGTTCCTTAACTAGACAGTTCCCGACATTATAATCCTTTGTGATTCCATAAAACGGTTCCGTACCTGTGAAGGCTCCTTTAGAGCCTTCTGAAGCTAGCTGGTCTGCCATTTCATTCCCTGCAATCCCCTCATTTGTCCAATATTCCAATATCTTATACCATCGAGGACCGCTTTTATAAGAGTTTTAGTTGAGCTCCAGTTTATCAACTAATCGTTGAATACATAACCGACAGTTTTAAAACGACAGTAACAGTTGACAACGACTCATAAATGTTGGACAACCTGTCCGTCAAACAACCAGTCAGAACGCTTACTTTCCATGGCACAAAGTGGTGTCAACTGTCAAACTGGTTATGTATGCCAAACGTTTAATGACCATTTGCGCGGTCTTTTCTTAAGCTTCACTTAAATTGAGTAATGCTTAAAAATTAAGGTATGATTAAAATGAAATTATTTGCACCGACTGAACTTAAACCCATCCTTAGCAAAGTGGTGGCAACGTTGCATTGCTTAATACTATTCGTGTCATTTGAAATGAAATTGGTACTAGTGCATCCAAAACCAACCTATAAAAAGGTAAATGTCACGTAAATCTGTGACGTAAAAATGCTAAATAAATAATATCAAAAGCCAGTTTGGGCTCACTACACTTAATACAGTAGTTGGTATATTCTTTGCATAGAACTATTAGAACTGCATAGATAAGGTATATTCTTTGCTTCTCAAATGTCACAAGTGACAAGACCATACGATTATGCGGTGTTGCCGGCTGTTAAATTCTTCGTGTACGAACGTTTATTCGAATGGTGTTGAAAAATACACATTTAGCACCGTATACGAAAAAATTCATGTAGAAATAACCGTACACGCAAAATATTCGTGTGAACTCGAAAATCACACCCCAGTTCCAAAAAGGTGTGGGAATGCCTAGACAAACTCAATGAACTAGGCGAGAACAACA